>JAECUM010022681.1:0-11766 GCA_016617855.1 Megalonaias nervosa | reverse complement strand
AACAAAAAAAAATTAGCCGAAGCTGTTCGAAATTGTTTGTTGGACATAGTTTTTATTTTGTTGATGTTATGATAACATTAGGTGAATCCGACAAATGTTTGTTAACAGCGGCGGATAAAATGAAACTTAATACAAATAAGATGATGACATTGCGATTTAATCGCGACGATATCATGGAATTTGGTCACAATTGTCTTTCTCGTAATGATATAGAAAATATTATTGGTTATCGTATCTAAAACTAAATCTATCGAATGTCAACATTGACGTTGCTGATCTTGTTTTACCGTCAGCGACGTCTTTTATTCTTTGTGAATGAATTTTAAGATGCTTTGCTGCAGCTGATATTGATTTAAATTTCATATCTTCAGAAGTTTCGAGATTTATTGAAATTATTTGTTTAGTCGGATTTTTAAAATTATTACCGCCAGCATAATACCTCTTCTGGTATTTTCTTGTTGTGTAACTAAATCTAGGTTTTCTAGACTATTATCGGTTTTAATACCATTTGTATGATCGATAACTAAATTATTAGGTATTAGTCCATTAAAAGTTTCGTAAACAAATCTATGCGATTTATAACAAATTCGGTTAGTTTCTATTCCACCTACTATTATACATAAATAGCCAATTTATCTAAATTTCCAATAACATTTTTTGTTTTTCTATGTCGAATAATTCCCCTAACCTTTGCCTCATATAGATCAAATTTTTGATGTGGTTGATATTCGTTTTCTAATCCTAAATTTTCAATATTATCATCAGCAATTGCACCATTTGATCTATATACTCGTTGTCCCTCTGGAATATCGCCAACAAACAAAGTATAAATAAAATCTTTTCTAAACATTTCAATTCTTTCTGCATTATCACCTTTTACCGAGATTAACATACCAGCTGGTGTTGGTGTGCCAATAGATTTTTTAGTTGCTATGTTAATAACAGAACCTAATGCATTTCCAGCATACAAGTTATATCTCTCGTGGATGTGATACGTTTCTTGCTCTTCTGCTGTCAGTGGTAGATATCTCAAGATCTCTGTCATTATACTATAAGGTTTTGCATGGCTCTAATTAAAAAAATTTCAATTAAATATAAAATGTTACTAGATATATATAATGCTGAAATTGCGAGACATTGCCAAAAAGAGTATTATCAAATCTGAAAAAATTGCTTCAGCATTTGCAGGTTATGATAATAGTTACAAATTCGACGATCAAAACGTTTTAGCTAATTTTAGCTCTACAAATTTATTTCATCTTTTACAACCTGTTATAGCTCAAGAACTTGCGGCTCATAAAAGTATCAAACTTATAGTCCAATATCATATGATTTTATCAAAACTACACGCAGTTGAGGAAACAAAAAGTTTTGACAGCGAAATTTCGGAACCGTATTCAACAGCTAAATCGAGGAAAATACTAACTGGAACAAACATTGCTATAGTCGCCGATGAGATACATCAAGAAATAAACAAAAAATTAGAACAATTTACCTCGTCTGGGTCGGGTTGGAAATTCGAAATGATAAAAGCAGTTTTATTTCATACATCAAAATATAACGTACTTCGCGGCAGCGGCGCTAATAGCGCTGGGTACGTCGATCTTCCTAAAAAAATTAAGAACAAAAAATGCTGTATAAATGTCAAAAACAACGATAACAAATGTTTTCAGTGGTCTATTCTGTCCGCGATGTTTCCCAAAGAACAAAATTCCGATCGCGTTAGCAAGTATTTTCCGCACAAAGACGAACTAAATTTTGATGGTATCAACTTTCCAGTAGCAGAAAATCATATACCAAAGTTTGAAAAACAAAACGGTATCTCAGTAAATGTTTTCGGACTAGACGAGCGAGAAAATGTTTACCCGAGATATATCTCAGCGACTGCTACGCAGTTGGCAATAAATTTATTATTTTATCGGGGACATTACTGCTGGATAAAAACTTTAACGGCTTAGTTGGCGGACAGTACAGTAAAAATAAAAACAAGAAATATTTCTGTTATAGATGCTTGCACAGCTTTTCTAGCAATGAAAGACTGCAGGAGCATCTCAAATACTGTGTAAACGTTCAAAAAATAACTATGCCTAGCGAAAAAGAAAAAATATTAAAATTTAAAAAATTATAATCATAAACTCAATATTCCTTTTGTTATTTACGCCGATTTCGAGTGTCTACTCGTCCCGGTAGTTGGAGCTGAAAATGATCCGAATAAATCCAGTACCAGAAAAATACAGCAGCATATTCCCTGCGGAGTAGCTTATAAAGTAGTTTGTTGCGCTAGCGATAAATTTTCATTTCCGATAAAGTTATATCGAGGTGAAAATCCAGCCGTTTGGTTACTAAAAAATTTAATAAACGAGGTTGATAAAATTTCTAACAAATTACGTCAAACAGCTCCAATGAGAATAACGTCTAAACAACAACTCGATTTCGATAAATCAGTTGATTGTAATATTTGTGAAAAGTTGCTGGACGTTTCCAAGGTGCGAGATCATTGTCATTTGACCGGCCAATATCGTGGAGCAGCTCATAACAGTTGTAATTTAAAATTTCGTGCCCCGTATTTTATTCCAGTAGTTTTACATAACTTTCGTGGCTATGATAGTCATATCATTGTAGAAGCTTTTGGTGACGAAAATATTAAAGCTAAACTAAACACTATAAAATGTATTCCAAATAATTTTGAAAAGTATATGTCAGTTACGCTCGGCAAATTGCGCTTTATCGACAGCTTGCAATTTATGGCAGCATCACTAGACGAGCTTGTCAAAGGTTGCGGTAGTTTCGCTAACCTAAAAAGTTGCTTCGGTGAAAACTATATCGATCTGACAAAAAAAGGTATATTTCCGTACGAGTATCTCGACGATTGGAGCAGATTTAATGAAACTTCTCTGCCTAACAAAGATAAATTTTACTCGCAGCTCAAAAATGAAAATGTCACAGATGACGAATATAAATATGCAGAAGATATCTGAAATAAATTTGGCTGTAAAACATTTGGCGATTATCACGATTTATATCTGAAAACGGATGTATTATTGCTAGCAGATGTTTTCGAGAATTTTCGTCAGGTTAGTCATGCAAATTACGGATTAGATCGGTGTTGGTATTATTCTGCTCCGGGGCTGTCTTGGGACGCTCTACTAAAAACAAGCAAAATAGAACTAGATCTCTTAACAGATGTCGATATGTTTAACTTTATTGAAAAAGGTATTAGAGGCGGAATTAGCGTTATAACAAAAAAATATGCAGCTGCTAATAACAAATATCTCAAAAGTTATGATAAAAATCTCCCGTCGAGTTACATTATTTATAAAGATTGTGTGAACCTTTATGGGTGGGCCATATCACAGCCAATGCCTTGCGGTGGGTTTCATTGGATAACTCCAGATCAATTTCTTAGAGAAACTGAAAAAAATCTTCTGAAAGATATTTCATATTTTGTTGAAGTTGATCTAGATTATCCTAGTTCGTTACATGATCTACATAACGACTATCCGTTTTGCGCAGAGTCAATGACGATTGATTATAGTTTATTATCGCCTGAACAACGAGCAACAACAACAGCAAAAAATTCTATTGTTAATAAGCTAGTTCCAAATTTGTTAGATAAAATAAATTACGTTATACATTACAAAAATTTAAAGCAAGCGGTAGATGCTGGACTAATTTTGAGAAAAGTCCATCGCGTGTTAAAGTTTAATCAGTCGAGGTGGATGGCGGATTATATTGACTTAAATACGAAACGTCGTGCCGTGGCTAAAACTGAATTTGAGAAAAACTTTTTCAAGTTGATGAACAACTCAGTGTTTGGTAAGACGATGGAAAATATTCGTAAACGAGTCAATATTGAGATTGTAAACGACATTAATCACAGAAATAAATTAGTTAACAACGATAGTTTTGTTAGTATGAAAATATTTAATGAAAATCTTGCTGCAATACAACGACGAAAGACAAATTTAAAGTTAAATAAACCGATTTATGTTGGTGCAGCTGTACTTGATATATCGAAGTGGCTGATGTACGATTTTCACTACAATTTTGCCAAATATCAATGGCCAGATTCAGAGTTGCTATTTACTGATACAGACTCGCTAGTTTATAATATAAAATGCGAAGATGTCTATCAAGATATTTACGATAATAAAGATCTATTCGATTTATCAGATTATCCAGTAGGTAGTGGATTTCAAGATAATTCGAACAAGAAAGTTATTGGAAAAATGAAAGATGAATTTATGTTTGTGCCGGTGAGAGAGTTTGTTGGACTAAGAAGCAAAATGTATGCTGTAGTATTAGATGACAATAAACTTACAAAGAAAACTAAAGGTATCCCTCGCGGATATGTGAAAAAAATGAATTTTGACGATTTTAAAGCAGCTCTAAACAATAGCGTCAGTTTCATCAAAACTAATCTTATTAGGACGAATCATCATAAGCTTGAAACAAATACAATTATAAAACGTGGACTAAGCAATTTCGATGATAAAAGATACTGCAAAGACGGAATTAATACTCTCGCACTTGGACATTATTTAAGTAATATTGTCTAAACATCAGAAATAATGTTTGAAAATTTAACATTAGTCGATGGAGTTAATAGCAAAATAAAAAAAAATAATGGTAAATAACTAGCAATTATCATTTGAATTTAATGATGAAATTTCAGGTATTTGTTTTAGTAAATTTGACAGAATCAAACTTTCCCTTATCAGATCAGATGATAGCAAATATTTTCCGTATCTTGAAATTTTACGAGATGCACTTGCATTAAAATATGAAAATTTACATAACCCAATTAGCCAAGGTCAGTATACAAAAATCAACATTGACCTGGACAGGTCAAAGGTTTTTGCAAAAGGTAGCAAATATCTTCTTAGCAAAATAGCTATGAAAGAACTGTTTGAAAGTCGCCGTAAGATATCTGGCAGAATTAAATTCTTGTTATATAATCATGATAACACATTATACTTGATAGCTAATGTTGAGATTCTTGTGGTAGGAGATGAAATTCTTTAAAAAAATTAATACTGTTCCAGCTCAGTTTAAAATCTTTTGTAAGTTATCTATATATGTGATTTAAATTTTACACTGTAAAAATTTGGTTTGGCTATAAAACTTATAATCAGTTAATCAAGCGCGATAACTCCGTTAAGCATATCTTAATAACGAGCAGTTGTCTGTTATGTAAACATGCATTTCAAATTCTCTAAAATACTCTTAACAGACAGACATACAGACAAATATAACATACAGACATACATAACATACAGACAGATAGACAGACAGATAGACAGACATAACATACAGACAGATAGACATACATAACATACAGACAGATAGACAGACAGATAGACATACATAACATACAGACAGATAGACATACAGATAGACAAATATAACATACAGACATACATAACATACAGATAGATAGACAGACAGATAGACAGACATAACATACAGACAGATAGACAGACAGATAGACAGACATAACATACAGACAGATAGACAGACAGATAGACAAATATAACATACAGACAGATAGACAGACATAACATACAGACAGATAGACATACATAACATACAGACAGATAGACATACAGATAGACAAATATAACATACAGACAGATAGACAGACATAACATACAGACAGATAGACAGACATAACATACAGACAGATAGACAGACATATAGACAGACATAACATACAGACAGATAGACAGACATAACATACAGACAGATAGACATACAGATAGACATACATAACATACAGACAGATAGACATACAGATAGACAAATATAACATACAGATAGACAGACATAACATACAGACAGATAGACAGACATAACATACAGACAGATAGACATACAGATAGACAAATATAACATACAGACATACAGACATACATAACATACAGACAGATAGACATACAGATAGACAAATATAACATACAGACAGATAGACAGACATAACATACAGACAGATAGACATACATAACATACAGACAGATAGACATACAGATAGACAAATATAACATACAGACAGATAGACAGACATAACATACAGACAGATAGACAGACATAACATACAGACAGATAGACATACAGATAGACAAATATAACATACAGACAGATAGACAGACATAACACACAGACAGATAGACAGACAACATACAGACAGATAGACAGACAGATAGACAAACATAACATACAGATAGACATACAGATAGACAAATATAACATGCAGACAGATAGACAGACATAACATACAGACAGATAGACAGACATGACATACAGACAGATAGACAGACAGATAGACAGACATGACATACAGACAGATAGACAGACAGATAGACAGACATGACATACAGACAGATAGACAGACAGATAGACAGACATAACATACAGACAGATAGACAGACAGATAGACAGACATAACATACAGACAGATAGACAGACAGATAGACAGACATAACATACAGACAGATAGACAGACAGATAGACAGACATAACATACAGACAGATAGACAGAAAGATAGACAGACATAACATACAGACAGATAGACAGACAGATAGACAGACATAACATACAGACAGATAGACAGACAGATAGACAGACATAACATACAGATAGACAGTCTATCAAGAAAAATATTATAAAATTCTCACTAAAGTACATGAGTTTTATTCACACAGCAAGTTATTTTAAGACAGCATAACAGTGCGAGTCATATAAAAGCTTATTGATTTTTTTCTTGGCGTATCATAGCAACGACTGATTAAGCTAGCAGAAATGTTGGGCTTAATATACACATTATAGACTTCTCTAATGTATTGGGAAATTGAAATATTTTACAATAAATATTATTTTTATTTAAAATTCACATTGTATCTTATAATAATCATGATTTATTTTTTGTTCTATATACTATAAATACTTATGCAGTACTAGATAACTATATATTAACTTCTAATGAGGTCTGGTAGCTCATTGCTAACGCGTTGAACTTTAGTGCACAAGGTCCGTGGTTCGATTCCCATAATAGACATAATATCAATTTCAATTTTTGTAAGATAGTTAGGTGTACAAAAATATGTTGAACGTAGAGAAAAAGTCCGTCTGTCCTTAGAGATACGTTTATATTATGTAATTAAAGTGTCCAGTAATTTTCCATTGAGGTGAAATAGACAGTTAATCAGTGCCAGTAATTTTCCACTGAGGTCAAATGGACAGTTAATCAGTGCCAGTAATTTTCCATTGAGGTCAAATGGACAGTTAATCAGTGCCAGTAATTTTCCATTCAGGTCAAATGGACAGTTAATCAGTGCCAGTAATTTTCCATTGAGGTCAAATGGACAGTAAACCAGTGCCAGTAATTTTCCATTGAGGTCAAATTTAGGGTCTCTGATCTAGAATCTGCACTTGGTTTAAGATCAGCCTCTTGGTATACAGAAAAAAATGCTTGCAAAACAGCAAGTATCACTTACAAAAAATTACTCGATCAAATTCGATCTTATTTACGTGGTATAAATTATGATATGGACGATTTAATACGCGAATTCCGTATTATTGACAGTATGTTAACAGATATTCTGCCAATGAGAGTTAGCAAGTAATACAATCGCTTATTATTTTAGGTTTTATTCCAGTATAACATGGCGCTGATTTGATTGAATTAACAATATTATTTTGCTAATAAGTATAAGAAACTGATATAAGTAGTATATATAGTTGATGGTCCTATCCTCAGAGACACCCCTGTCCTAAAACATATATTTGTCAGAGATGTGTTAGAAAAAGCCTTATCATATGAAAGTCATCACTTTGAGCTAAAAAGTGCTGCTGACAAAAGTGTTAACATAGAACGTTTTGGGGGACAGGGGGGTCTCTGAGAGAGGATCATCAACTATATATACTACTGCAATGACTTCGATTGTTCACTCGATTCTGTGATGAACTAATTCTATAATTTAAAACAGATCGGCTATTTATATAAGTATATTTGTGTTTTGAAATTCGGTGAATGATTTATTTCAGAAAGAAGTGTATCTTCCTAATGTAATGCATTGTCACGGTTGTTTATGTAATTAAATTGTTATTTTCATGTTCGTGTCATTCTGTTTTATATATCTGCTCAGGTCTCTATCTATTCCACCTATAAGTTTCACACTTTATATTGATATTTACTCGATCCGAGCAATAACACCGAAGGCGATCACCCTCTAGATAACGATAATCAAACTTCCACTACAACCCACCCCCAACAAAGTGTTGGGTACGTAGCAGAATCTAGCACGCTAACCACTGAGGTACGCGAATCTGGACCGAGGATGTTAAGAAAAAAATTTCTAATTTTTCCCTTAGGATTTATTACTAACGAATAAATTTTTAAAAATGCGTATATAACTGAAATTTTTCATTTAAATGTACATTATTATACCATCAAGAAAGTACATTAATGTGTAACACCTTATGCGATTCTGTTAAGATGTGAACACAAATAATGAGATCTACATTTCTTTATTTATACTTACGTATATGAACCATTCCGATTTCTTGTACAAATAATATGGCATTATGCATCGTATGCATAAAATAATTGTAAAAAAATAATACAAGAAAAAGTTCTTCCCCTAGAACAGTGGTGCCCAAACTTTTTCGGGCCAACGTCCCGTTCGTTATCCTCAGCGCCTACCTTACCCCGTAACAAGCATTATTCAGTATTAGCCGCCCCCCACCCCGGGGTAATCCCATCGCCCCCAAGGGGCGGTATCGCCCACTTTGGGAACCACTGCCCAAGAAGATAACAGGGCTTAGCTTATACAAGCCCTAGCAAAATCTTACGGTGTCATGATGTTGAAAGCTTAAATTACCTATCTGTATATAAATACGGAAATCCGGCTTGAACGCATGGGGCAGGCAGGGAGCCGTATCAATCTGAATATTACTCTCAGCTATTGGATCAAACATGGCGGTTATTGCCTTGTACATGTCGGCAAAGGGACCTTTGCCGTCTACATGCAACTTTAAATGTGGAGGTACTATGAAAAGAAAGAAAAAGAAAAAGGAAAAAGAAAAAGAAAAAAAAATGTATAAATATATTTGATATAGTTTTCAGTCAGCAAAACTAACAGAATCAATACAACTTGTCATTTTTTTAAAATAAGATTTTAATATTTACAACAATATACGAAACTAATATTAAACAGTATATTTGACCCAAAAGATAATTTTCTACATGGTATAGATGAGGTTTTACTTCAGAAGCATTGTTTACTACTCTAGCTTCAGAAATTATACACGTATTACCTATCTCATATTAAGTACTACCTTCATATAATGTTTGAATCAAACGCGTACCTGTGCTTCAAATTATGTGAGACTATAAATATTTAGTCAAGAATGTGGGAGACAGATTTTATACCTAAAATAAGCGTAAAATACAATCTTGCAAGTAGTAAGGCGGGATTCAAATTTAGATATGCTGCATCAGATGCAATGTCCTATTTATAATAATGAAATTTTGAGTAGATAATCTATTTTCAGTAACAGATTACTGTTACAAGCCAGGGGTCTTTGCTTGACCGAGCGGTGTCAAACCCTGGCGCGATTCCCGCTAGAAGTCACAAGTTTATCCCAAATTTCCAAAGACTTCTATACAACTTCAGTTGTAAGTTAGAAAGCCCGACGTGTCCATTCTATACATAAATTTTACTCTAATCAATGTAAAACCACAGATTTCCCAAGTTGCCAAATATCTATCAACCGCACGTCTGCATAATTTCCCTTCATCAACTTTCCGTACCGCCAGCAGTTCACGCCGTAGAAACTCTACAAATATCCCCTACCACAGGGAACTGTTTTAACTACGCCACCTTAGGCCAGTCAATCCATGGTTCCAAGGCACATTACGCCAATACAACTACATCACATTTGCCACCATGGCGACATAAACGGTATCTGCAGAGTCCCTTCTCATTTTATTCCATTGTGTACTTTACAGGTTTCCTACCGTAAATACTGCCACTGCAGTCACAACACCAAGGTACACTACTAGATTTTATTAAGGACTACATTATTCCAGTCATGCGGTTTGGGTCTAATTCGCTACTCACTGACCATGGCATCAAGGAAACTCACTAACACTTTCTCTCCGTGACGTTTGCTCCTAATAATTGGCTAATTATTTCGGGCTACGGAATATTTCCATTGCACCGAATTCCAATAATCAAACAAGTAAAATCACACAAATCTAAGAATTCCTTAAACGGGGCGCTATAATCAAATGCGCACCTCCAAAATTTATTACATTACTATCAAAGGAGCTATACTTAAGACTAGAGAGAAATAATCTTCAAGGTCACAAAGCACAGCAGGTAGGTAAATGGCACTCAAATATGCGCCTCCTTGAAAAGGGTCCGTCTGAACGTCAATAATCATCCAAATGTGAAGGAGCCATCCGAACGTCAATGATCATCCAAAGGTGAAGAGGCCATCCGAAAGCTGATTGTCATCCAAATGTGAAGAGGCCGTCCGAACGTCAATAATCATCCAAATGTAAAAGGAGTGTGTTCAAATGCTCTTCGTCCAGCAATGTTTTTCTTGCTCGTAGTTTTATTATGCAAAACTGACAGTTGGACTTAAATTTTATTGTTTTCTCCGGCCCTTATACGAGTCCGATGAATTTTTGACTAATAAAACAAACCCAAATAAGACTTAACGTTTAAGGTATATATTTTTAATTTTTTAAAAATCGATGCATAATAAAATTAGAAAACACCAGTATGTCTGACTAATTTCATGGAAGGTTGATATGGCATTTTCTTTAACAATATGAAGATAAATGAGGCGTAAATGATTTCAAGACAGTGACGTCATATACTGTAGACTGAATGTATACTTTAGTGTTATTTGACTCATGGGACAAAAACCGAGATATATTGAATTTAAATAATTAGATAAGCGTATAAAATGTGCATATATACCAACAGCTTTCGTTTTGATGTCAAAGTTTTTCCGGATCAGTTCCAAAATTGCATAGAGTCCATAATCACATGCGAGGTAAAACCCGGCATTGAAAGCGCTAACCACGAATAAAACGATGCCAATGATTAACTTCCTCTTTTCTTTATTGGCAAGTCGCAGTGAATCTGCAAAACAATACCAAATTATATAGCTAGGTTAAAAGTCTTCAGGAGTATATGTGACTCAAAAGTGCAGTCGTAAGTATTGAACCATTCCCGTAATCCTGAGAAAAACCTCGCATGTTTTGCATGAGTGATTTTCACACATTTTGTTTACTTAAAGACCGCTTAACTGTGTTCACATCCAAATAATAATAATAATAATAATAATAATAATAATAATAATAATAATAATTATTATTATTATTATTATTATTATTATTATTACAAAAAATGCAAATGCAATTTAAAATTTTTCTTATATTCTGTTCTCATGCGTGCAATTTGCACACAGCGTGAATATTTGCACACGTACAAATTTACACACGCACGTAGCTATTAACAAATTTGCAATACGTTCACATGGGTGTTAACAAAGATGTGAAAAATTAGGTATATTTAGGTACAGATATTTTATTAATCTACACATTGTAATTCTCATATGGAAATAAGGTGTGCAATGGAAACACATCCTCTAATATCAAGGACAACAGTAAAGATGAAAATCCTCCTGAGGTAATTTGATACATTTTTCGTGTAATTTTACTTGTTTTTCTTTTTAGTGGTACTGCACAC
>JAECUM010022679.1:0-18510 GCA_016617855.1 Megalonaias nervosa | reverse complement strand
TTTGTGCCAGTTTAGATCCTTGCCAATTTATTGCCAGTTATACCAGTTCATGGAGTCTTTTCATGGGGTACCCTTCCATGGCATTTTTGTTTGTGCTAGTTTATATCCATTCATGGGGTCCCTTCATGGGGTACCCTTCAATGAAGTTTTCGTTTTGCCAATTTCTGCCTTCATGGGATCCCTTCATGGGGTACCCTTCAATGAGGTCTGTTTTTAGTTTTGGATTTTCATGTATTTCTGACTATATTTTTCATGTATTTCTGGATATATTTATTTCTGGCTATTTTTGGGCTCTTTACCCCTACTGTCTATTTTTACCATAAAGGGAAGGGGGAGGTGTTTCCCCTTTATGGTCACATGGACATACCCCCGGATGAATTCCAAGATACGAAACCAAATACTAGAAATTTAGAGGGTTGTCCATAAATTTGCGCTCTCCTGGCTCTACGGTCAACATGATACGCGCTGATTACCAATAATTTTTTGCACATCCACTCCCAGGCGAAACCCGCAGATTCCATCAATTCCGGCAATTTATTGTAGTTGGAAAAATACGTTGCGTTACGTTACTGTAATACAGTAAAACCTTGTATATCTGATGACTTAGTGGTCTGTAATTAAATTTTGTTGTAATAATAACAATGAGTCATTCCGCCCTTACCATGGAATCTCATACAGCTAAATTAGCTCGACAATGACTAGATGCAAGTAAGAAGTATCTTCCAGTCCATGATTCTGTCAAACAGCAGTCACAACAACTCCAGGAAGCTCATGTGGAATTTACAGAGGGTACAGAACAATTATTTAAACAAATTGTCGTACCAACCCAAAAAATGTTGCTGCAACTGAGGCAACACAAAAAACTCTTGAGACGATATCTGCTGATATTGCTGGCCGTCTTCAACCACCTCCACCACCAATTCAACCACCACCATCCTAAGTTCAGCCACCAACGCCACAGAGAGGTAGAATTAACATAATAGATAAATTTACTGAGGGGGGCGGGATATTGCCGCTATCAGGGATCGAGACCAAGTATTTGATATTGCCGCGTATGGATATTGTCGTAGAGATCGACACGTAAAACCTGAACATGTTAACAGTCTAAACTCCTCTGATTGGGTCAAAGATGTATATTGGATTGCTACTATCACTCAGTAAGCCTGAAGGGACGACAATAATTTTGAAATCTTTAAAGAAGCAGCAGATGAATATGCTGGAAAAGTAGAATTGGAAAGGGAAACAAAACAAGAAGAAATGAAGGGTCAACTTGAAAAAGTGAGAGAAGAAATAATAAAATCAGGTGTAAAAAAAACTAGCCCTAAAACAACGAAGGAAAGGAGAAAAGATACATCACAGTCTCTTCAGCGGCGCTCTCCTGATCCGAAACCAGAACCAAATGAAGGAGCAACCTAAAGTCGCCTTGCCACTCGCGATCGACGTCGTAAAAAAAACAAAACATCGCCGGTGATTCAAGATAAACTTCGTCCCAATAATATCCTCGCTGATGTTGATCGACTAGAAATTTTGACTGGTGGAAGTCTAGCCGGCAACAATTCCCACCAAATAATTAATGAAGCAGCTACTATTTGTCAGCGTTTATTTACCTGTGGCGTCATGGACAGTAGCGTCCATCGAACGCTGATCGATGAAATTACCGACAATTACTACAGTGTGTGATCAATTAGATCGGCGATAACAAAATTATATGATTATACACAATGCCCAAATGTGGACCTGAACACGTCAGGGTAATAAATTCACGATTACCGGTTTATAAAATGATATACAGAGATCGACTCGGCGATATTATTCAAGGTTTATTTAGAAGGATAACCCTAAAAACTATCCCGATTGCAAAACAATTAGGTATGAATGCCATCGGAGTTGTTCGTGATAAGGGTATTGGCACTATTGGTGATGTTGCTGGTAAAGCATTCTCGGCGATCGAAGACAGACAGGCACGATCAGTGCAACGAAAACCACAACAGAATGTGAAGCATTCTAATGCAAGCATTCCGGTAAAATTACCCAGCATCGATCTCACCTCTGTCTACGTGGGTTCGAGTCTCGGGCTCGGCCAATGTGGTGATGTGAGAAAGCTTGCTAGTAGCTTCTCTTGGGTCGGTGGTTCTTTCCGGGATTTTCTCGTATTCTTCCTCCACCATTTATACTGTCCTCCATGTATAGCCTATCTTGTGCTGAAATATGGCGTTAAACCCTATGACAACAACAAATGCAGCATCAAAATGATGCCACCAAATGTCAGCAAAATAATAAATCGAGCTGCAAATGAGCGGTTGAAAGAATTAGCTGGAGTGCCATCACCGACAAAACAACAAGAAGTCGCCGAGAGAGAAAAAATATAACAGCAAGTCTAATAGCCGGAAGTGGTCTGGCTCGACGGCCGTTTTAGACAACGGCGAATATAAATAAAAATGTTCAAGCGTGTATCTAGCATTTGACATGGACGCACCGGTCCTCAAAGATGAATCAATGCTTGATTATCAGTATTATTCTTATGATGCACGTGTACCTGACGCACGTGGGCGAATCGAACTACAAGTGCAAGATACAAGTAGATATTTTCTGCCCGCCGAGACATTCATTGAGATCGAAGGTCAACTTCTGAAAGCAGATAATACAGGATATGGAATTGGTGATCTAGTTGGTTTTGTTAACAATAGTGTTACGGCGCTGTTTAACAGTGCCATGTATATGATTGATGGAAAGAATATTGAATCATATCTTGAAAATGTTGACGTTGCTACGACGATATTGGGTCTGGCAAGATACTCTGATGATTATTTAAGGTTCGCTGGTCCGTCAACGATGATCGCGAAGGATACCACTAATCACCCACAGAGGCGCAACGTAACGATGAACGGTGCTGAAACTGAAGTCGCTTCGATGAATGAAAATTTAAACTTAGGATTCTCAGCACGTCGATCGATGTTAAATGACATCAACGAATTTTCATGAGTAATTCCACTATCACATATATTTGGATTTTGTAGAAATATCTGACAAGTTATCTTCGGGGCCAAACACACAGTTGTACTAGTTCGAAAAGCCACCGACAATGATGCAATCTGGCGACCCAATGTAGTTAATGCTGGTAAAGTGAGACTGACAAAACTTTCGTGTGGATGCCAACGATGACGCCATAACTCGTTGAAGAACAGCGGATGCTTTCTTTAATGGACAACGGCGGCAAGTCAACACTATCATCGTTGACGATGACCACGGACAGCCTTCAAAGTAACGTTGCTGGGTTATTTACATGCAGATAGCATCACAGTAGGGAGTGTCAGCTCCACGACATGTATTCATAGCGTTTCAGGATAACGCCAGAGTAGATTCATAATAGTGAAACCCAATGGTGTATGATACTCTCGGGGTTAGAGAAGTTTCTTTGAGAATAAATGGATATAAAGAACCATCCGAAGAAGTGTTACTGAATTTTGCAAATAATCATGTTGCACGTGTGATCAACGGTTGATGACATTCATGGGGTGTGATCAAAATGTTGATACTGGGTTTGCAGATATCGCAGCGTGATTTCTCAGCGCTGTATCCGATCTATTACTTCTCGCTGAAACATTTGGATTTGTTTAGACAATCTGTCGTTGATATACATTTTCGAAATCGTATAACACCACCAGTTGTTATTGCTAATTACAGAGCAATCTCTGTTATACTGTCAGACAAAACAATGTTGCTTGAAGGTGTTGGCGGACGCATGAGAGTGATTGATGCGCCTGTTGAAAACATGTAAATGTTTTCCGAACATGTGTTTTCCAAACATGTAATTGGATCGCAAGCGATCTGTAGTTAGATCATTCATGATGTTATAATGCCATATCATCACGTCAATGTTACTCTGATGCCTGGTCAGATTAAAAAACTGCAATCCGCATCGAAGAATTCTGAGGCAAAATAACTCTTGTAACAACGGCGTTGCAGGGCCCAAAAAAAGTATCGTTGACTGAACGTCAGCTCAAACACTACAATGACGTCAAGAAATTTAAAAAAAAAAAACTGGCGTTCGACTTAATCTTTCTGCGAATGCGATCAGCGACACAACAAAGACCGGTGGTATATTCCCACTGCTAGCGGAGATACCAGCGCTAATTGCAGCCGCAGCTCCATCTATTGCAAAAGCAGCTGCACTTGGTGCTGTTGGAATTGCTGCCGGCATGGCACTGAAAAAAGCAACAGAACACGGCATAAGCGCCTCAAGAAAAGATGCGGTCTAAGATTACCAGGAACACGGTACGGTCAAGGTCTGAGACTGCCGGTGACGCTTCGTTAAAGCTTCCCATGTTCAATTTTGATTTACTTGATGCTGCTCGGCGATTGAGCATAAAAAACTTCAGAGGTGTTTTCATGCGTGATCAATTACCGGAAAAACCAAACCATGTTGAAACCGGTATCATTAATCTCGATGAACGTTCTGGTCCAGGTACTCATTAGGTTCCATACGAGGCTGACCCAAGTAGCGTTGTTTATTTTGATTCGTACGGACTGGCACTACCGAGAGAATTTTTACTGTATATCAGCAGAGTGCAAAACACTCCAATCTGGTATTCAACATCACCTACACATACATTAACGGATCCACCAATATGCGGTCCAGAAGTACTTTCTGTACTTAATGTCGTGTCAAGGTCATCAGTGCCGCCGCATAAAGTCGAGCACGAATACACAAGTGGTCGTTTTAAACAAGTTAATGGTTTATAATGGTAGATATTTAAGGAAGATCTACTACACGTAAATGCCCAGGTAAAGTTGATCTGTCTGCGTATTTGACGCGAGATGAACTTGCTGATCTTATTCGTCTCACCAGGATTGATCCGGATGAGGTTGTTATTTTTCAGGATCAGCAAGGACGGTTAAAGACTAGCAATATTAAGTGGGCCGATATTATCCTGCGAGTTTTAGGTGCGACCAACGATAACATCGTGGTATTTACCGGCGACGGAAAAATAAAAAACTCGATTATATCAATTGCAGAGTTTCGTAGATGTTTCTATATCCGGTGTTTCAGTGACTGGTTTACTCGTCATGACTGGAAATATAATTGCTGGTTTGGGATAACTGAAATTAGCCGATGACGCTGCAACGAAGAAGTACGTGGATGACAGTAATGCCGCGATAAGGACCTCGTTAACAACAACGAGTGATAGATTAACCACAATGCGGTCTGAGTAGGATGGTCATGTAACCGTGTTTACGAGCCATCTCGGAAACTATCAGATTCTTCTTCAAGTCGTGTATGATTTTTTGGAAACTCAATGGTCATCAGCACTAAATTTGCTGACATTCGCACACAACTCGGTGATCTATTCAACATTGAAAATTCAATCTTTCTGGTAAACAGAACAGTCGGAGAAATATCAAGATCAGTTAATGGACTTAATTTAATGATAAAATCTTTTGAAAGAAAATCAAATATTTTACAGCAAATGCTCGGTAAAATATCAGGATCGATTAAACGATTTGATGGAAAGATACACGAACTTAAAACAGAATCAAATAATATACAGAAGAAAATTAATAATATTGATCAAGAGCTCGGTAAAATATCAGGATCAGTTAAAGGATTTGATGGAAAGAGATAAATACTAAGATTGATAATCCAAGCACCAGAATAGATGCTATACAAGCTAATACCAGAGGGTATATATATATATATATATATATATATATATATATATATATATATATATATATATATATATATATATATATTCGATTCATATATCCATGTTAAAGACTCATTAAATGGGTTTATCGGAACCAATAAAATGGAGTTACCAGAACGATACTTCGGAATATCAATGGCATTTATTTGTTATGAAACGACGGATCATGATGATACTATACCTCAAAATACGATTGAAATACAGGGTCTTGGTATAGATTTCTTCATAGATGATATTGTGGTGACTTTAACATCCTCACTAGAATCTTTCATTTTCAGGATAGATAAGTTTAAAATCATTAGAGTAACGTATAGATCAGCAGGAATTGTATCGACATTTTACAAAATTCATATTGTTATTTTTGCCGAGACAATTTTATAATCGAGACACACTAGGTCACACACAACAGTCATTTTAAACAGGTTAATGGTTTATAATGGTAGATATTTACGGAAGATCTGCTACTCGTAAAGATCCCAGTGATACTGGTTTATCCAAATATGCGACACGAGATGAACTTGCCGATGTAATGCGTCTGGCCGATGTTGACCCAAATGAAGTTGTTGTTTTTCAGGATCACCAAGGACGGTTAAAGACGAGCAATATCTCGTTGACAGATATTATTCTGCGAGTTCCGAGCGCAGCCGAAAACAACTTAGTGGTGTTTACTAAAACTGGTAAAATGAAAAACTCGGAGGAATAAATTCTAACAATCATGGGAGAGATTACTGAACGTATTAGAAGAATTGGAGGTAAAATGTATGGCGGTCTCAACATGAGCAGAAATACAATTACGAATGTGAAAGAACCAAAATCAGACGATGACGTGGCAACAAAAAATACGTGGACAACAACAACAACACGATCAGAACTGAGATCAGTAAATGCGTTGCTAAAGCCGGTGATGCAAAGACTGGCGATCTCAACATGAGAGGAAGTAGCACTGCTAATTTGAGAGAACCAGAAACAAACGATGACGCTGCAACGAAGAAATACGTGGACAACAGCAACATCCCAATGATGACCTCGTTAATGACAATCAATGATGGACTGAGCACATTCATATCTGAACATAATCTTCATGTAACCGTGTTCACGAGTTTTCGTAGAAACATAAATAGAACCATGGATAATTTCTTTGGAAATCCAACTGTTTTCGACATTAAACTTGCTGAAATTCGCACACACCTCGTTGACATCGCTGAAAAAATGAAAAAGATTCAAGATAGTGTAATTCACACGACTCCGCTCATCAACATGGTATACACAGTGGTCACAATAAAACAACTCCATCAAACATACCGCTGAGGTCACCGGGGTGTACAGGCTCTCCGTGTTTAGCGCCGCTAAATTTAGGATATTTACAACATATATATGGCGTCATTCCACCGATAATTTTTTTCTGAACCGTCTCAGTCGTGTTAAATCAAAATGCCGAGGAAACATTCATACTGGATCCCGATGACAAACAATTAACCGCAACGATGTATTGATGGTGTCTGGAATTCGTTGCGAAAACACCTCAGTTGTTTACTTAGTATAACATATAATGAATCCCACACAATCAATCATGTGCGTGAAGGCATCGCTGGAAGAAATTATCGACGAGCACATGATAAAACAAAACAAAACGAAAAAAAAAAAAAAAACAAATGACGCAGACGAATCATCGTCATCGACAATGTTGTATACGAAGAGTCCTCGCTGGTCACTGGAACAACGACGTTAATCGGCACATTGTCAGAGACGCACATGATATCGCATTTGGTTGGAATCGGTGTCGCTGTTGTTGTCGGCGTTGCTGGTATACTCAATGTTATCGTGATAAAGATATCTACATGTACCAGTAAAAAATTGCATGAGCACACAGAAATAACTTACGCGTCGACGTTTGCGTGTATAAATATATCATCGATACTGTCAGCAGGGTTCAATGACGGTGCAATATCAGACAATGAATTTGCTGCAGTTGTTAGGGATTTTTATTATCGGCATCACAAACGCAAACATGCCCGTGCCCACGTTGCCAATGTTGGCGACGCCACATTTAGAATCGGCCGTATAGATTATAATGACTGCAGAAATAACCACAAGACTGGAACAGGTCATTGCTAACACAACACCGCCGACGACCACAATAATCAGAGATGTCAACACGGCCAGAATTCGATATTGGTTTTCCAACTCCGACTGAAGCGCCTAATGGTCGGTCACTTGAGATCGCACTGGCACAATTACGACTTTATTATAGTTGGCCAAATATCAGAGAAAACTCATTTCGTGGATTAGACGCTAATAATTCACTGGTATTCTCGCATAAAACCAGCGCTGATGAAACGGCTCCCGTCTATGAAGTTGTTCTTTTTCCAACAGAATCATATCAAATCGAACAAATCAATAATGAACTTCAACGCAGATTTAAATCAATAACAGGACAAAATCAAAGATCGCTATCAAAGTACATTAGCCAACGCTGAGTGCCGCCATTGAAATATAGACACGGGATTCCATGGAATCCAATTACGCCGTTGACATATCGCCGGGTATTGTCAACATCACATCGACGATTTCTGTAAATCTGGTCTGTGAAGCAGTCGACGGTAGCTATACCGCGTCTGGGCAAGCATTACAAAGGCAGGTCCAGCAGTGACGTGTTCTTTACAACTTTTCTCCCGATGTCCCTCCAGGTCATTTGATTGTGTCAGTGCCCACTAATCCTGTTTATTTACGATCTCATAATCCATTGCTGTCATGAATACGTTTCCGTCTAACCGACCAAGACGGTAATTTATTAGACACGCGTGGTGAAGAATTACTTGTTTGTATGTGCGTGACAGACCATAACGGAAACCATGAAAAACAAATTAACAACAAAAAAGAAATAACAACAACAAAAAATAACGCATATCGATAACAAAAAACCATACTTTTTGTCGTTAATGTTTTTTGTCGTAATTTTTTTTTTTTTCGTTTGGACTATTCCTCCTTCGCGGATTCGCGAATCTTAGCGGCGGATTGCAAACAATCTGACAAGTTTTTTTAGCTGTCTCGCATGAGCACTTACAGCCGCTCAAGTTTCATATTGTAGAGACAACTCTGATCGTATTTTCTCAATGGCACCTGCTAATGGAACAAATTTAGTTGTATCATGTTGTTCGTGTAAATCCGTCAATGACAATTCCATTTCGCATTGGAGTAATTCAATAAATCTGCACTCAACCGTGAGTGTATATCTGCCCTCTTCACATCGCTGCTGTATCGTCTCAAAATCATCGTTGATTTTTTCAACATCGAGTTGAAACGCGAGACCATCTTACACAACTGTTCAATCGCAGAGATAATCTCGTTACTGTTTTCCAGGTTCATTATACAAGAAATGTATTTCTTTAATAAAAGATTTTATCTAGACCAATTCGATAACGTGTTGCTGGATCGTGTAAACTTATCGTAATGAATCCATGCGGGGTTTTCTGGGCATGTGCGAAGAAGTTTTTGAATTTGTTTTTGTCCAAGTCGCCGAGAAACCATGTCTGATGAATATTTCGAAGCGTCTGTGTATCAACACCGTTAAAAATAACCAAAAAATTACAGTTATCTCTGATCACTTTTGGAATCTTAGTGTACCGCTGAGTACCGTAAATGACATCTGTGTTTTTATGTCTGCCACGTGAAAATATTCTGTCTGGATTTGCTTGTTTGTCAAGCATGACATCATCGTATAGATTGTTGATATTCCCGTTAAGATCCTCAACGGACGGCACTTCATCGATGTCTGCGATAAATTTAAATTCCTTAAGAACATTATAGCATCGTTGGTGATCCACGAATGACGCTACCAAGTAAAGTTTGTCCCATTTGAGCCACCTCATTATCAGGTTGAGCAACAACTGCGTTTTACCCGACCCAGATGGACCAATCATAATAGCTCGAATAGAATTTGGAAACACTTGATGATGCTTGACCAGTGCTTGCTCACTTGTCGCTGAAAAGTCAATCACGCTCATATTGTACAAATATAATATTATTTATTATCATGAGTTTATATTGTTTTCGATGCAAGACAGTCACTGATATAAATTTTCAGAGAGCAACCACGTTGAAAAATAACAAGCCGGTACTTACAGGTAAATGTTTAAAATGCAGCAGACAAAAATTTAAGTTTGTGACATTGGATTGCTCTGCGATCCATGGTGGCGTTATTGCTAAGGCATTCGGGAAACACCTGGAACGCCATGGGCTAAGTATTCTGGTGAAAAACATCTTCCAGGATATAATTATTGTGGTCCTGGAACTTGCCTTGATATTAGACTTGCCGAAAAAATTCAACCAACACCTGGTGAATTTCCGATAAATGGGATTGATCAAGCGTGCCATGTTAATGATGTCGCGTATAAAAATCCAGATGTACAACATGGACATATCGCGGATGTTAAGTTGATTTACACGCTGAATTCGATAAAAAATAAAAACATACAAGAATCACTCATGAATTTGTTGATAAGATCAGCGTTGAAAGGCAAAATAGTGTTAGGAGCCGGCAATTAAATGCCAACAATTACATAATGGAGTCGATTTATTGTGGCCCAAGAGGATATTGGAGAGGTACATCAGCAATTAAAAAACTCGCAGATGCAGCAGGCATCACACGCGCTGTAGACGCAGATTGTTTGTCACGACGGGCCATATGGCAAATTTATCTTCCACGTCCCAAAACGATTCAACATGGACGGTTTCATGTCAGCACACCCAACGAAGTTCATCAGGCAGTTATCTTGTTATTACCACATGATGTATATAAACGGTGCACATACAAGTACGCGTTGACTGTCGTAGATGTTGCAAGTAGATACAAAGAGGCTGAACCATTATTGTCTAAACAGCAACTTAAGTCTCAGCAGCATTTGAACAAATTTATTCGCGACGACCATTACGATGGCCACAATTGCTACAGGGTGATCCTGGCAAAGACTTTCTCGGTGCAGTAACGACGCTGATGCAATAACATAACGTTAAAATCAGACGTAGACACATCGCGATACATCGCAATCAGGCAATCTTTGAATGATTTAATCAAACACTTGCATAGCGACTCTTTGGACATCAATATGCCCAAGAATTACTGAGCAAGGTCAGATCTCGTGAATGGGTTGCGAGATTACCTCACATGGTGGTCGCGTTAAACAACGAGGTCACTCGTGAAATTAACATGAAACCTATCGATGCAATTGCGAAAAGACATATACCACGACGAAAATCACCGGTGGATCTTCCACAACCAGTGTCGGGTAGTAAAGTAATAGTGAGGTAATTATATGAACCTGATGAACTTGAGGGTGGTGCAGCAAGAACAACTGATCCCGTGTGGAGTGTAACAACACACAAAATTTCCAGCGTGGTAAGATCTACTGGCCTTCCTGCAGTCTTCAGACTAGATTCAACAGCTCCTCAACGTGGATTTGTCCGTGAACAATTACAGGTAATACCACCAGATTGGATGCATGCCAACTAAAAACGCTAACAAGAATCACTAGCTCGGAGGAACGAAGCTCCTCTACGTCTGTCAAAGCGACATTTTCGTGTGTGTGGCCGAGAGTACTATCGATTCTGTCCACGGTAAATTGTGTTACGTCATTAGGAAAATATTGCCACAGTATTATTGTGTTACAACACCTTTCCTACGATAATTACAAGAGTCGTATAAAATCTCATTGGTTATTGTTTTTACCACGATCGGAATCTTCAGTGTTTTTTTCAAGTGTGGCAACGTCATTTTTTTTTATCTCCATTGATAAGAGAGTTTTCCCATTTATTTATTTTTTATTCGTGATTCTGTAAGTCGGTTTCCTCGTTTTGAGTTTACAAAATGTTCTCTTACAGGTTGAGCAACACAATTTAACAATCCTGTTTTCATCGGGGCAAGAGCATCTAGGTTTGGTTCATTCAGGTAGTAAATTACGTAAATATCAGCTGTCGCAGGATAAGAGTTCTTGTAGCATGTATTGTCAATTCTGATAAATGTTCGTGGCGCTGTATTTTTGTCCAAGATGACTATTGATGTTGATCTTGATATTTTTTTAACTGGATCCAATTTATCACGTAGGATCCACTGTGGTCCATCAGGTGTTTGTTGCTCTGTTACAAATTTTATCCTGAAAAAAATACTTTTTGTTGTCTTGTAGATTTTGTATTATTTTATCAGGAAAATTTTGATTCATTGTTGAATCTATAAATATTCCATCACCATCTATTTAAACATCGACCAAACATGAGCAGCAGCATCGTTGTAAAACTCATTCTTTACTGTTTTAAATATTTCATGTAATTGTGGTTCAAATGGTATTTGTTTTCTATCATCGTTCTGTCGGTCAAACTCAAATTTTTATGTTCATGGCTCAATCATTGATAACCTTATAAACTCATCTTGTGTTGCTTCTAGTGATCTGGTGTATTTTTATGAGATTTAAATCTGGTTTTGATTTTGGTAATGTGATTTGTTTCCAGTGAGATCTTGATATTGTTGCTATAGTAATCTAGCTTCGTCCCAGCGTCCCAAGCATTATAATTACTTTTCTTTAATATATATGATAATATTTCTCTAATTAGAGTTTCATTAATAGTATAATGTTAAATCAAACATATACTAGTTGTAAATGGCTGATGATTGGATCTGTTGTGCCTTGTGGAAAAAATTTCGCAGTGACTATTGCGCGATTCATTTATAGAGTGTTCGACATGGCAGTACCGGACCGAAGCCTTGTCTGAATTGTGGCGTCACAGGTAAAACACAATTATGTCTTACTTGTGGTGGACGACGTTGTAGAGCGGTGAAAAGATACTTCGAGATAACAAATGCTGATGATTACATGAAAATAAAAGACACTCAAGATTATATTGCTCGGTATATCAAAAGTAAGGAAAATAATATTAGAGACAAAACTATTGTATATTGGAACAAGCAAAGATTGAAGTCAATAACATTAATGAATTTGTGAAGCACCCGATATTTACTAATTTACGAAGCGAGCAGAGCGGGTATTATACGATATTGTCGACTAAATAAAATGGTGGAAATAACAATAACGTTGGTTACATTATGATCGGTATTGGAATTTCTGGAATTAAAAAAATATAAATGTATCTTGTTCACAGATTTGTATACAAATGTTTCAATTGCATGATCAATGAAGGTCTCACTACTGATCATATTAACTCAAATAGAAAAGATAACAACCTTGTAAATCTTCAAGCAATCATCCAAGTGAGAACAATAAACGTGGAAAAGCTGGAAAACACAAAACACACCAAGGCTTGTTAAATCAATCAATCTGGATACCGGTGAAACAAAAGAATTGAATTCGATGTACTCTGTTGGAAAATATTTTGATATTAATACAGTTTCTGTACAAAAAGTAGCTAAAGGTATTTTTTTTAAAATTCTGCTACATTGAAGAGACTCAACCAAAGAATAAAATTTCAGTATATTGATCAGTAAACAACTACATATTCAAGATCTTTTGTCAATACTAGCTTTTTTGAGTTATGATTTGGTCATCCGGTGACTAAAAAATCAACCTTGTCTGATTCAGGAAAAAACAACAACGAAGCCAATAAATTGCACAACGGGAACAACAAGTGTTTCTTACAACGATTGGTTACTGAAACAGGGCCTTGTATATTTTTTGGGTCATTATCACCCATATTTGGCCGCCTTTTGGTCGGTTGACCCCCTGGATTTTGGATACTTTTTACGTTATTTTCACCTGGTCTGACCGCCCTTTAGGTCGGTTGACCCCCTGTGCTGCTCCTTTGGTTGAACGCCCCTACCAATTTCAACAACGAAAATCTTTGATAAGATAAAGAAAATCCACAGAACTTAGTCAATTCATTCACTGATTTGACACAGCTATCCAGAATCCAGTCTATCTCAAACAGAAAAACAGAACTGAGCAAAATTGACAGACAAAAAAAATCCATCCATTCCAGACCAACTGCAAAAGTCGATGCAATGCGCATTCATTCACAATATGACTCTAAATTTCAATATTAAGTAGACCAAAACGACAATTCACTTTGACACTAATGTTGAGCGCCCGATGAAGTACAAAGGTCGCTGAGCGGTGGTATGTGCACATTAATATTGTTATTGTGTATTGATGAGTGAAGTTATAAACCCTTAGTAACAACCTAGGGCTTGTGGTAAGTTCGAAATGTGCATTATTTACGTTTGAAGTTTTAACTAGCATGCGATGGAAAAGATCAAGTACATTCCGACTGACTTGCGAAATGACCACTGTTTGTATCCGATTTTTTTATGGTTCCAGTGGAAAATCTGAGGACGTTCTGTGCGGATTAATATGACGGTATTGCATGTGGTCGAAAGTAACCTTCGCTCTGAAATGATAGGTTTATGACTAAAACTTTTGTAAAGAATGTGGCAAATATAAGGTACACCAGGAATTCCCAAGAGGGAACCCAATGTCATTAACTCAAATCTCAATAAACATGCTTACCTACAAATAATAATAATCTTAATATATAATCTGCAATCAAATCAAAATATAGCCATGTAATATGGTATTTTCAAAAAGACATTAGTGTACTGTGGGTTTAGTGCTTAGTTATCGATGTCTAGAGGATGATCGACCACGGTATTATAGCCTGGATCGAGCGAATATTTTAAATATTCAATTAATGGATGGAATAAATGGAGATCTGAGCAGAGATATAGAATAGAACAACACGAGCCCCCTGTACACAGAAATACGGCAATGTGATCACGAAATAGAATGAAATTTGGAATTTTAATTGTCCGGCATGTTTTCTTAACCCGATAACTGGTAGCCCACTCACTATAATCAAGACCGATAGCTGACTGGGGTCGACTTGCACTGGAACACTCTAGTGTCCCTCTGACCAGCTCATGCATCATCACTTCAGTGGCCTGTCACAGTGGTCCAGTCTCGAATACATGGTCGTAGAATCTCTTATAATAGTCATGCAATCCATTTGTATTAGGCGTGGAACCCATTGCACTTGGGGTAAAAGCTATTTCCTGATAAATAAAATAAATGCAGTCTAATGCTTTGTGCTTCCTAACTTCCGAAATTAATAAATATTTAACTCTCCAGTATACTCAGAATAGCCATATCATATTTCACAACAGACACTCACTTGCTAATTGCTGCAATGCTGATTACTTTACCATGTAAGACAATTCAGTTCAAATAGTTATCTTAAGGCTCGTATCAAAGAAAACATTATATATGAAATTAAGACACAGTACATTTTGCGCTGACGTTCGCTCTTTCCCTTTCAGCAGAACCATTCCTTACACCCCTGGTACGTGTCTTTTATAAACTCTTAACTACACGTCCCTTGGGCAGTCAGTACTAGGGTTTCACCCACCCCAGGCGTCAAGACCTTTCGCCTCGCGCAAAATCTTGACTGCTGAGTTTGCTTTACGTAATATTTAAAACACGAGACCTTGCCTGGGAAACACATCCCAAACTATTACTACCCAGTAAGTACTCCGGTTAATCTCACATCCATTACTAACACATGCCCCTAAAGTGTTCGGAAAATTCTACATTTTCCCGCTCCCATTGCTAAAATTGATCTGTGATCTCTGCAAAGTTTCAAATTATGAGAAATAGTTCAACAAGTACTAAAGCTGTTACTGCAACATTTCAGTCCTTGGCCATTTCGATAAACAAAACTCAGTCTTCACCCCTTGTCCAGTTTCGCCTGACATAGCTATGAAAAGAAACCTAATTAATAATCAGTCATGTTCTAACAGATGTACTCAAGTTCTAGCGTCTTTAAACATGTTACAGATACATCATTTTAAAATCGCTATATCTTACAATGACATATACAAAATCTTCACTCTGTACATTCACGTACATCACAACTCCTTTCCCTCATCTGTGAACAACGGTCAATCAAACGCTACAAAATTAAATATGCATAACAACTGGCAGGTCGTCTATTGTGATTTTAGAATACAATCTAATCTTAGGCAAGTGGAGTAGTGGTTTTTAATTTCAAACACTCGGTGATCACCGGTTTTTTTAATACAGATTTGTTTACGTGTATTTTGTTTTGGAAGGAAACAAATATATCAACAAAGAACGCGAACGATGAGTATACTCCCTCTTGGAGACTGCATTTGGATTGATCCTTCGACTTTTGTTGCTACCACTACTTGAATAAGTGAGTACACATGCACGTCATCTCGACAAGCTTATAAGTATGATTGCACAAAACATCACTCATGGTGGATAAATGAAGTTTTGCTGACATTTTTCTATTCGTATGCAGATGATCTTATTAGATTATGACTTCATTATGTTAGTTTTCAATTGTTTGCAACTTTTCTTATCTCTCTGCACTTCATGAAAACCACTACAGGTAGACAAATTAAATACTGTATGCAGCTTTTTATGCATAAGTAGATAACTTGTTTAGATTTTCATGCATTTATAAGAATATTTCCACCTTGTTTCTAAAATTTTCAACCTTTTTGACCTGCATATTCACGATGGGAGCATACCTGTTTCGCAACATAAAACGTGCATCAAGGTAATTCATCGCATGCTTAGCATGTGTTTACTTGTTTCATGCAGAACGTTAGGCCTGTGTTTACTTGTTTCATACAGAACGTTAGGCCTGTGTTTACTTGTTTCATGCAGAACGTTAGGCCTGTGTTTACTTGTTTCAGGGAGAACGTTAGGCCTGTGTTTACTTGTCCGTGGAAAACGTTAGTCATATGTTTACTTGTCCGTGGAGAAAATTAAACCTGTGTGTTTACTTTTCCATGGAGAAGGTTAGGCCTATGTTTACTTGACCGTGGATAAGGCACGGTAAGAGTAAGAGCGCATCCTTTTCAGAATGCACAGACGACTAAAATAATACAAATTGTATGGGCAATTCTTCAAACCCTATTATCGTGCATTGCCAAGAACACAATTATCATCTTCCCATATAAGTTCATACCTATATGCCTACTTGTCTTCATAAATCCCCCCTCTCTCTCTCTCTCTCTCTCTCTCTCTCACACACACACACACACACACAGCTATATAGATGCTTGTATTGGTTTATTTATTGTAAAGTGTTATGGTTTAAGGTTAGAGATTTTAAAAAACATCTCAGCTAATCCTTCATTTATATTCCAGACCTATTTGATAATGCACCGTAAATATAGTCCTCCTTTCTCCCGGTCCGTTTTTTAAAACAAATTGTGCTTGCCTTGTTAGAATAAGAAACTGTATTGCGTGGTCATGAGTGACATTTTGTGACATTCTGCGACCGTCGCGTGCCGATAACAATACGATTGCCAGTATGTTCATAATTCATGCTGCTTGGAAGCAAGCTTTTTAATTAAAGAACTTCAACTCAGCTTACAATTCTTTATTGGAAGAGATAACATGAAAAAAGCCGAGATTAATAAACGGATCAAAGTCGACCTTGAGAAAAATATAACAGGCGTTCCTGTAGCGAAACATTTATCTGCAACAAAGTTTGAGTGGATCTGAGATATACCTGGAGTAATTCGAATTAACAAACTGAAGATAAAATGGTTTCGGGAAAAACAAGACAGGAGATATCGGATAAATCTTGTTTTCTCTGCAGTGAAATCTTTTTACTTGGATTGTATCTTTTCAAGAGAAACTTTGTGTACCAACCGTGGAATTGCACATTTTCGATTCCCAAATTTAACTGTATATGCATATATGAGTAACCTCTCTCTCTCTCTCTCTCTCTCTCTCTCTCTCTCTGTATATATATATATATATATATATATATATATATATATATATATATATATATACATATAGTATGTGTGCTGTATGCATTATCATTGATAAACAACTAGATGTACAAATTTTTCATGGCAGGATACGAGGCTTGCCAAGTTTCCTTTTAATGAAACATTTATACAACGAGTGGTATTTCAAAAGATACAGCGTGCATAATACACAGATTTTATTTATATCACATGCAAATACACGTACTTGCATTTCCAATGCAGTTAACATTGTTTACAAACAACTGTATATTGATGGAATAAATAAACTCTGCACAGCCTTGTCCAGTGTGTCCGCTACAAAATGTAGTTCTTAACAGTTTGCGAATAATTGCAATCTCCTTTGCAAATTGATAAGTTGCTTCTTTTAGTTTTTGAACTTATATTTTGATTCATATTGATTAAATAAATATAAAACACACTTATGATTTAAACAAGAAAGATTGTTTAAACGAAAAAAGTATGGCACTACAAACACAGCATGGTTAACTACTTGAACATTGAACGCATTGTCTTTCACATATCTGCTAGCATAATGAAACTATTTCGAAATATAAACTAATCGAAATGAGGAAGCAGCAAGAGGTAATACAAATATTTAAATGTATTTACATTTCATCTGAGTCATTATTGTAATTTAATTAACATTGCTACCAACCATACAATTGGAGGGCGCCCGTAGAAATGTTTCCTGTTGGTGGCAAACATGTAGCGGTCAGCTATTAAAATGTTCGGATGTAAACCACAACGTAGGGGGTGCGGTGAGTTGGGTCAGTGCCCCTTGTCTTTATATACGTGTGCCCGTGATACGATTGTTTCGATCCTCTATTTCTAGCCTTCTCCTTTCCGTTGCTTCGTGTGACTACATTTTACGTCATGGCACATTTCGTTTTCTAACGGATTTTCGCTGGTATTCTTTTTACGTAGAGAGAGAGAGAGAGAGAGAGAGAGAGAGAGAGAGAGAGAGAGAGAGAGAGAGAGAGGGGGGGGGGG
>JAECUM010022678.1:0-10453 GCA_016617855.1 Megalonaias nervosa | reverse complement strand
ACATATAAAATGTTCATCAGCAAAAAACAATACTATGTCCCATTCAGAATATCTGAATCTAATTCTGAGCCTTATTCCGAGACCTGAATGTCAGTCGATACATTGCTTTTCAAATCATCGTAAACTCTTCGCCACAAGTATATCAAAATGCGCTATCACTGGATTTACGTACGCATCCTATCTTAGTCCGATTCAGATACTAACAGATTAGACTCAGGACACAAATGTCAGAATGTCAGGCAAAAAATAAAAATCGAACATACACTGCTGACCAATAGTTGAATGTTATAGCCCTGATCAAATATACGCCGTGACAGACGCAATATGTGCATGTTGTGCGCCATAGTGACTGATGCATCAAATACAAGTTCGTTTTCTCGAATGTAGTTCAAACGTGGCATACGATCGACATCCAAGTTCACATTACCATTATTGGAAACGGCCAACTAAATTTTAAGTATACGGCATCCATTGAGACAAAAACCGTTCTCGTTTTAATACATCTGCAAGATAAATGCAGTGATTCAACACTAAAATCCCGATACTGATGTCAGTTGTATACTATTAAGGCTGCCATGTTTGCTTTCTATGGTATCTACTACTACTCCAAACGAGGCGCTGAAAACGAGCTCATCGTGCTGATACATTCATGGCAATGAAATCTGCAATTTGGAATGTTGTATAAATCACTAAATTGAAATTTTAACCCTAATCCACCGGCAGCATGTGTTACAGGGAACAGTCTGAATCAGGAATGTAGATAAAGAAAACAAAGGCATATCTATATTTATATTGAATTTGTCGTATGTGATGTTGTCGTCTTTATATTATTGTTATATTTATTTTTATATTCTCATACGCATCGGTATATTTTAGAATATAATTTCACTAGCTTTGGTGACTCAAATATTTTGAATGAAGGAATCTAACAAATGCAACCATTTTTTTTGTCATTCCAAAATAGATAAATAATCGTTCAGTCTGTGTGCATGTTTTGGTTACTAATTGATTATATATTGATCTAGCCCTTCTCAAAGCCCTGTCAGTAATACTTCTTTTGTAATTGATGGGTATAAAATAGCGTGTTATCGAAAAAAAAATTCAATCCTGGGTCTGTTATTCATTTGAAACGTTAAATCGATATGCCCCCTAAAACTTTAACCGATTTAATTTATTTTATTTGTAATTAAATATCTTCTAAGCAAATTACTCTCAGTTTATAACGCTTACATGTATAATCCGAAGGCTGGAAAGAAGCTAAATCACAGCATTTCAAAAACAGAGTAGTGGAACTTGAAGGGCAGGATACAGTGGGAGACATTTTTACAGATCCATCGCTTAAACCTGTGCATACCGGCGTAGAACGCATGCGGAAGGAGAACTATTAGATTCTACAGTCGAAATCACACGAAGAATTTGCCTAAATGAGACAATCTGCGCAATGCTTTTCGATGCATACTTACAGAATCTGTGTGTGTATGAGTGTGTGTGTGTGGTTTGGATTTTTAACGTAGCTTTAACAATTTTTCATTAATATCGCTCCGATATCTGCAGTGTGACAGTTTATAGTGATGTCTAGCACTGGGGCATCATGCAGTAGACATGTACCATTATGTCCGACCCAGTCACATTATCCTGATACCAGGTCGACTAGTCCTAACACTAACCTCTTAATGCTGAGCGCCAAGCGAGGCAGCTGTTAGTACCATTTTTAGAAGTCTTTGATATGACTCGGCCGGGGTTCGAACCCGTGACCTCCCGCATCCGAGGCGGACTCTCTAACCACTTAGGCCATCGGAGCGGTATCTCTTACAGTGTCTAATCAGCACTCTTTATTCCATCCATTGTAGTCTCATTTCCTTTTATATCAATGTTTCTTGACCTCCATCTTATTCACTCATTATTATTATCATTATTATTATTATCATTATTATTAGTAGTAGTAGTAGTAGTAGTAGTAGTAGCAGTAGTACTATTACTACCACTATTATTACTACTACCACTACTTCATCCGTTGGCTGAGATGACAAAATTCCTCCTATTTAATAAATTTCCTTGTTTTTGTATCTAAACCAATACAGAAACATAGACGAAAAGTTTGGTTGCGTTTTCTCGTCTCTTTAGCAACTTATTTTACAAGACAGTAGTTGACGAGGAGTGGCACGTAATTCCAAATACAGGGTCACGCCTGTCATGCTTATAAAACATAGACTTGCTTCATATTTTTGAAATACTTAGAATATATTTCTACAAACAAATCATTATTTAATTTCTAATGAACAGTTTTAGTTAAGCAGGTATATTTTTAAATATTTTGCTTTTTTTTTTAAAAAAAAGTGTTATCATGCATCTCGATCGAAGTTGTTGATTTGATAGTAAGATGCCAGTAAAAGGTTTAAGATAGTAATTCCATCTACTCTATGAATAGATCTAAAGAATGTGCAATAATTTGAAATACGAATAGTTTTGAGATCAATAGACCATCTCAAGAAATACAAAACTTCATGGACATTGGTTGCTTTACAATGTGCTGCATGTGATCTTTCCAAAACCGATTGAATCACACTGCTTACATCCATAACGGGTGGAAGTGGCTATAAAAGTTTTCCCTAATTGCATGCGTCACCTTAACCCTAGTCAACATTGCACTGATGTGGATCCCTTATTAGCGATTAAAAATCAAATAAGGCGATAAAAGTGGCGGCACTCACCACAGATACCTGGAATGTATGTACGCTAATGGATAGTACATCAGCAGATAGACCGGAGGGACTAACTGATAAGTTAGTATGTAATAGGCCAGATTCACCATTCGGATAACTTCCATACGTAGACTATTGAACAAGAAACATCATCTCCAAAAGACGTGTCCAGAAGTCAACGTTTCATCATCTAATTAGGCAGCCTTAAACAACATCAAGAAGACTGTCCAATGTAAAGTCGGAGAGTTGCAAGAATCATGGCTGAAAAATAAGGCAGATTAGGTTCAGTCCAACGCAGAGAGGAATGGCATGATGAACTGTTATGTTATTTTGAATGCAGGCTGCGGGCCACTTTCACCAAGAACTTTTCAATTACTGCGTGTTGGCCCCAATCATCTTCAGAATGATGTTCTCTGTCATGCCATGCCTTCGGATGCCTGCCGTGACTATAACACTGGGACTGATTTCAGATACCGGACCGGTGACAAACTCTTCGATCTTTAAAGACTACGGTTGAATACGAAGTTATAAGGAGTAGCTGTTCATGATATGTTATTTGCCAACTGCTGCTCCTGAATGCCAAACCCGATGCAGAGATACAGCATACTATTGGTCAGTTCTCTTCAGTTTGTGACAATTGCATTAAACAATCAGTATCAAGAAGACAGATGTGATGCCAACCTGCACCTGGATAGCCTTAAGTAAATCCTACCATCACAAGTGAATGATCACAACTCGCCAGGCAGTGGACAATTTCACCTGCCTCGTTAGAACAGTCAAATATTGTCCAAAGTGATGACTAAATCATCGGCAGAATTGACAAAGCAGACAACGGACGAATGTGTGGAAGAGCAAAGGCATCAATCCTCCAACAAAATCCAAAGGTCTACATGAACATGTTGCTGCAGACCCTGTTTTATATGAAACCTGGATATTTTACATAAACCATGCCAAGAAAATGAATCAAGTTTAAAATGGGCTGACTGATGAAACTGGTGAGGATAAGAAATAGGAGTAAGTCCCAGACGCTGAGGTTTTTACACGGACAAGCATTCCAAGCATCCACGCTCTGTTGATGAAATCACAGCTGAGATGGACAGGCCACGTCATAAGGATGTCGAAAGAGAGACTACCAAAGAAAATTTTCTACTGAGAGCTGAAGGCGGGAAAGCGATCTCAGGGAGGTCAAAAGAAACGCTTTAAAATGTTCCATCAAGACATCTTTGAAACACTTCAACATTGACCACGAGTCTTGGGAAGATTTCGCACAGGATCATTACACAGACAGTTCAGAGCACAAATTGGCCTTATCACAGACACCAGGTCAGTTAGTGATGTAATGGCCATTTATGCATTCGAAGTACGAACAAGAACAATCTGTAAATGAAACCAAGTTGCAGATCACGACACAAGCACAGACAACAATAACATAAATCATACATAAACACAATACAATATAATCTCTTACGATTATAATTACAATGGCATAATGAATATCGTGTTTAAATTTTTTGAAGTAAAAATAAATGTAATTAATACAGAGGGAGGCAGAGAGTGAGATACAATGAGGATGAGTTTATTCTTACACCCAAGTGCCTCTCTAAGTATGTTCCGCGTTGACAATATGTAATTTTGTCCTACAGAAATGCCAAGCTAATTAAGCGTAATTACACACTCATAACTTTATGATCAAAGGCATCCTATAATCCAAGGCGACATAATGAACCTTCGATCAACGATCAATGATAAATGTTAATCGGCTACTATCACGGGTGTTAGCAGAATCCACGTCAACCGAGTTTCCTTGGTCAAAGCTGTTTGACCCCTGTGTTTATCCGACCAAAGATAAAATGACCGTTCTTCACCTCTGTGTTACAAATCCATCTCGAACAATGGACAATCTGAGTTAATCACCGATAGATGGGAAGTAATTAATCAAAATATATTACTAATAATGTATTGTTTCTAACTTTTCCACTTAGATATCTTAATGCCTTCAAAACTTTAATATTCACATAAGAACTGATGCATATGTAGTTAAATATACGATTATCGGGCCCTTGATGCATATGCAATCAAACAGATGATTATCGGGCCTATGATTGATATTTAGTCAAACATACCATTATATGGCTCATTCACATGTAGTCAGACATGAAATTTATGTCTTCTGATGGGTCTCGATAATTGACGTATTATTATATAATGTGTTAATGTGATAAGCCATCTTTATCTGCAATTAGCCGATTAGCCATCAGCAAGTATGGTAAGTCTGTTACATAAATTGATGGTGGTATGTTACACACAGTAAGACAGATCTGTTTCATGCTGATATTGCTGCGTATATTTAGTTTGTACTGTTTGTCATTTTTCTTTTTTCTCCATCATTGTGTGTTATATTTAATTGTATATTGGACTTAACCTCGTCCAAAATCATGTTCAGTATTCATGAATTGAGGCACTGATGATATTTTTATTTAGTAAACAAATAATACATAGCTAATATATTCTCTGTGAGTGTTGGTTAAATATTAGGATCATTATCACAATAGAAGTAAACATGTTATTAGGGTCTGGGTTATGGTTATTGGAATTCCCCCATAAAAATATATAGCCTTCCCGATGTGTACCAAATTCTATATTAAAATTTTAGTAACAGAATCTTCTATAATGGAAGTTTCCATTAAGTAATCAGTCCTATTTTTGTTTTCACTATTTCATTTGGATATATTTATTTAATTAAATTATTATTCACTGGAAATACAAAGTGCTCATATATAATACTCTTGGACAGAAACATCAGATGTGAGTTATAGTGAATTCAGACAGGATCATCTTGGATTATCTTATTACGATTAATTAGAAGACTGTTTGCACATCATTACACGTCAAGCCATAGACACATTAGTACATTCGAGTCTACAGGCCACTACATGCACATCCATACCTACAGGATTGGATTTTATTTGAAGAACCACTGAAATTTAATTAGAACTTTATTCATTAAGACTTGTTTTAGAAATTCTGGTACTATCTGGAATTTAATACAAAATACCGTAAGTTCTTTTTACATTCTCACTTTGTATTATAGGATATAAATTTTGTGTTGAATTTTATATTGAAATTATAGTGAAAATTGGAGATGGCGTTCTTTACCTCTATCTTATATAAATGTAGTCGTGAATAATGTGAATCCAACTATAAACTGCACAGGCCCACATTTGCCGTAATTCAATGGTTCCGGCAGATATGGGTCTATGTAGACTGTTTGGTGTAATCAATAAAACAAACAATATTGAGTTATAATCTCCCGGTGCATTATGTGACGGAAGATCGTGTTGTTTTTCTGTTTGACTCGCCACAATAGATAACATTATATTGAAATGTTTTGCATCGCAGTGTATTTTCTTGTTCCTATTCATTTTTGATATAGTTTGCAGGGGTGAAAATATCTTTTGAGAGTCACATATTCCATATGAGTGCACGTGATCACATGAAAGTTAAACCCAGCTGGGTTTTTTTACCAAAATTTATTAGTTTTGTTGCCACAGGCTGACGTTTACCCGTCAGTGTGGTCTTGAATATGTTATTTATTTTAAGTCAGCAATGAGAGAAAATAAGCAGCCTTATGCGTTAATGTGAGATAGAAAAATCCCATACCAGAGAATACTACTGATTTTAGCATTCTCCTAAAAGGTAGACAGAATTATTGTCTAGGTACCTAATAACCTACATCTGCTGATGTGCCGTAAAACATCAGATCAAACTAACACCCAAAAGGTGGAGGTTAAGAAAGATCCTTAGCTCCCATTTCCTCGGCATGATATAAATGCTAATGTGTTCTAAATGCCGTTGAAACTAACAAACCCAAATTCAAACGGTAGATATATTTATTAGCAAGCTTAGATGAAAGTCAGTTTGATGGGGAGGGCTTGATCAGATCATGCTGAGACCTGCTCGTCGTACTCCATTATACCGAGTAGCGGTATTTACCTTTTGAAGATCGGAATGAGCTTTGTGTTATCTTTTGTCACTTTTTAACATCGGGGAAAATATTGATTTTAGCATCTTCGTTAGCCAACGTTGATGCTCAGATTAATTACAGACGATGATTTTATAGGACTCTCATTATCTCTTAGAATAATGTGTAGTTTGATACTAGGTCGGTACTATGCATGCGAAAAGCAAAACATAATTTGGTCCAAGTCTAATTCTTCTAATAAAAACAGTCACGATATCAGTTGTGTACACCAATAATCTGAAGTGGTATTTTATCGTAAACAACCGGTAAAAGCTTTTGCGAGAGCCAGTTACACTGTAATGGATTCTCAACATGGCAAAAAGAGCGGCTGTTTAAAACAAATGACTGTTTAAAATGTGATAGTTTCGTATATTTTGCATATGCCTATAATAAACTAATTGCATATTTAAAATGCATTTCTCAAAGAAAACGAGGAATTACTAAATTAACACTTCAGGCGTTTTGAGCAACATGATTTAAATCTTTTCACACACACACACACATACACATATCTATATCTATATATATATATATATATATATATATATATATATATATATATATATATATATATATATATATATATATATATATTCACACGTCTGTGTATACAGATGAACAGAAGGTTTTTTAAAGTATTACAAATGTGACTAGGACATGTGAGTTACAAGTACTTTATATGACTGCGATTGATTACATGAAAGTGTTACCATGCTGTTACTGACCAAATCCTTTTCTTTTTATTGGAAAATGCTAAAGAGTATCCGTCAAAAAGGTCTTAAACCATATATATTTTTGTCAGCAGTGAGAGAAAGATAATCAGACATAGACGTATATGTGGGATGGGAAAATCTCACACCATCGGATATCACTGATTTTGTCATTGTTCCAAAAGTACTCGGTGCTTAGCATGCCGAACTTGGTACCGAACAGAGACGGGCTCAGATCCTATTATTGGATCAATCCAGGCTGGCTACCTTGGTTTGCCTTGGACATGGCTCTTGACTACAATAGCTTCAGTGCCGAATGAACTATTTGTGTTGCTGTGCCGTAAAGAACCAAACCAATCAAAACCCAAAATGTATTTGTAATCAGACTTGAATGATCGGTCAATTTTGTGGCGAGGACCTCATATACATTTTCTGAACATTTTTGGACCTACCCGGAAATACCCATTGTAGAGTAATGGTGTTTACCTTTGAATATGTGCAGTGAGTTTTGTTCTGCGATTTTTAGCATCAAAGAGAAGATCGAAGTTTGCATCCTCATTAGCCGAATGTGATGATTAGGTTAATTACATTGGATGTAACCATGGGAGCATAGCTCTCGTTATCTCTCAGGGGAACGTGCAGCTCTTTTGATAAGTATTCGGTATCATGTATGCGTCTGGCAAACTGGAACGTGATCAACAAACTTTTGCTAGGAGATGAACAGATTTTGTTTCTTGTATGTATGTATGTATGTATGTATGTATGTATCTATGTATGTATGTATGTATGTATGTACGCAGACCCGGCCGGTTGCGTGTGCGAAGTGCGCGATGCACACAGGCGCCGCCGCCGAATAATATGTGCCAACAGAGGCGTAGCGAGGACATATGGCGCCCACGGCAAGAACTAAAATTGCACCCCTATCAAAGTGGCGCCCACGGCAAGAACCACGGCAAGAACTAAAATTGCGCCCCTATCAAAGCTTTGAAAGTATAAAAAAAAAACTATGTTCTGCTCACCGATTTTGCACACACACACACACACACACACACACCTTCAAGTGGCGTCCACGGCACGTGCGGTGTCTTGCCACACCCTTGCTACGCCTCTGTGTACCAACCCTTCTGAAAGGCGCCAAACAAAGGTTTGGAAAGGCGCCAAACAGTCATTGCACACACAAGAAAAATGCCACGCGCCGGACCTGTATGTACGTATGTATGTACGTACGTACACACACGTATGTGTGTATGCATGCATGTATGGTGTGTGTATGTATGTATGTATTGTATGTATGTATGTATGTATGTATGTATGTATGTATGTATGTATGTATGTATGTATGCAGTGGCGTTTAACAATAATGGCTATTGATGGCAAATAAAAGTAAAGCTTTTAGAGTAAAAAATAAAGAATAGCACCTGAATTTAGGAACGATTTCACGTGGATACATTATTAGTACACTTTTTCCCCACAATTTCTCAGTAAAATTGTATTCTTTTATTATACCAGAAAGAGCGAAGTCAGGAGTAATGAAGAAAAAAATGCACCCAAAAGTACACAACTGTTTTCACATGTTATATGAAGAAATAGAGAGGCTAACCAAAATTAGCCTGTCTTTTTGTCAAAAGAGTGACTGTTATTTGTTTTTAATTTTAATTTTATTTTATTTTTTTTACAGTTTTTGTTTTTATTTTTTGCCAAAGAGTGAATCTGTCTGATCACGGTTTCCAGAATCAATCATAAAACAGCTTGTTTAAATAGGATTACACATTAATTCAACATAACGATGCCCCTGAAATGTCATAAATTGGAATCAGAGCCAGGTTATAAAAATATAGTAATCAGAAACATGTAGGACTTTAAAGCAAGTTTCGTTTCAGGCGGATGTCAGTTTCCGTAACCATGGCGACTGCTGGTGGTCTGATTATTAGCCGAGACACGAAAACATACAATGGACACAAGCGGAGAGAAGACCTGCCAGTGAAAAACACCCTTATTGGCTTATCTCCCTTGTCACCAAGACGCGCAGACAACAATCAGGAGAGTCCACGTTTGCAGGTACAATAAATGTATACCTTGCTACAGAAAGACATACAGTACATATACAACTCTGCTTTGCGCGATGATTTTAATAATTAAACCTTTATTAACTTTGCTTATTGTCGTAAAAGTCATAAATCAAATCTTGGACAAAGTGATTTATGAATTTACAGTAACATCTTAGCATAATCCGGCAACCCCCATCACTTAAACTCTCGTTATCTGATTTTGAGAGACAGAGACAGAGAAAGAGACAGCGCGATTAGTTGGCTAAAATTGTTCTATTTTATGAATTTTGTGATATGAGCGTCAACAACTTTGAAACGCGTGATTTTTCCAACTCCAAGTTTTGTGTCCATTCTCTTCGAAACAAACTACAATGTAATTGTCTTTCTTTCTTGTGCATGAATCTGTTATAGCCTTTCTGTGTCTTAGACAAAAACTGTATAATTATAGCAACAGCTCTTGTCTCAGTCTAGGACAAACACTCCATCTGTTTTATCTCTCCTTTTTCAGTACATTTCCATATTGTTTAGTCTTCAACCGTTTCTGTCTTTAAAAACTTTCAAGCAGGAAACTTTTCTCTCTGCAAATCTAGATCACGCAATTTCATCTGCAATGTCGAAGTCTCCATTTTAATCTCCTTTATTCTATCACAAAAGATGTGTTGTTACACTAAAACAATCATCTACACTATATCATTGTTTAAGTAGACAGTTTCTTTTTTCACATATGTGAAAGAAAATAAGAAACAACTGACATCGCCACTTTGACAATGACCACATTTATCGCCACAGTGGCGATATCACTTTTGAAACTGCTCTCTTTTTCCATTTAGTAAATATATCTGCCCTTATGTATATTATTCAGACCATATTTCAAAATGTAGGGCTGTTTCATTTTTTTCTTCTACTTTTCCGTTTTACTCTATCACACCCACTATTCTCTCTCTCTCTCTCTCTCTCTCTCTCTCTCTCTCT
>JAECUM010022675.1:0-28824 GCA_016617855.1 Megalonaias nervosa | reverse complement strand
AAATTTGAGGAAATTTCTCGTTTAAATAAAAACGGTCTGTGGTGGAAAGCTCCTTATTTTTATCCATGTCAGGGCACAAGTACGCTTAGTATTTTCTTGTAATATACCTTTGTTGTTCATATGTGTCCTGGGCTGTTGCTATAGTAATCCAATTGAATTTATATTGATACACATACATGCAGATGATGATACATGCAGTGTTGGGTGAACTGCAATTTGTAATTTTCTCTGCTTCTGGAATTGCGCAGTGCACCTGAAGCCAGGTACTTGCTGAATTTAAATTGTCACTGACCTATGAATAGGCATTCTCCTACATATGCAACACATGGCACATGGTTTGGTTCTTTAAAATGTGTGTGTGTGTGTGCGTGTGTGTGTGTGTGTGTGTGTGTGTGTGTGTGTGTGTGTGTGTGTGTGTGTGTGTGTGTGTGTGTGTGTGTGTTTAGAATGGACACTTCCTCGAGAACGCAACAAGAATTTGTAATTCATGTCAATACGCTAATTAATCGGATACCATGTTCTTTGCCCACGGTACGAGCTGAATTATTTTCAGGGTACCAGACTATACGGTATCGGGCTCAGCGGGCTCTACGTCTGCTGGTAGAATCCGGGATTTTGTTTCTACAGGGATTCGATTGGAAAACTGATTTCTGTGTTGAGAGAGAAGTGAGGTGGGTGGGTGTCTAAACTGTAATTTTTACTGGGTAGACATTATCACTTGTGACCAAACAGAAGTCTTTTATATATACTGGAAGGGCGGTTTATTTTACTCTGTAGATATTCGTTTAGCTCGTTCAATAACGCTTGCTTTGTTATATGATATACATAAGAGTAAATCGAATAACTTTTCAAAACTGATCTTGAATTTTCGATAGCTTGCGCATTCGCTGACGACTTGTTTTAGTTATTGTGATATTGTGTGGACAAGACCTCAACAAATATTACATTTGTCCATTTCTCGCACTTTAACTTTATTAGTTTTTTTACAGACGAAACGCATCCTTCAAGCAGCTCTGTGCTTCTCGTCAATTGAAGATCAGCTTCCAAAAAACATTGCCGTACACACAGCAATATGTACTGTTTTGGGGGGTGGGAGGGTTTTCTCTCGTTTTTTATTTGTTTTGTTATTTTATGTACAAAGATCATGACTGATATTTTGGTAAAATTGTCATCTAAGAAAAACATCCAAAACAATTGAAATAATTTATTACATTTTATTAAAACTTTTAAACCAATAGCTCTTTTGGTGAATATAATCTAAATCGCCCTATCACACTGTTTTGTGTATATAAATATAAAATCTAAATATTGCCCTATCAACATGTGTTGTTTTTTTTTTTATATGACTATAACATCTCAATATCGCCTTATCACGTTGTGTTTTATCTTAATATAAAATCTAAGTTTCGCCCTATGCCTTTATATTTTTACGTATGAATATTTTTTCCTTATACAGTCCTAACTTGGTACTTCCATGCTTATGTTGACCGGGTCAGTATGACTTGACAACATTCTTCTGACTGGGTTATTATGTGAAAGGACCATTATGTGAAAGGAAATACCAGGAAATAAATGCTTCCGTGCCAGTTTCTCAGTTTTCCACTATATAGTCATTGAAATCTTGTTTCCTTCCATGAAAATATTTTCAACTCAATTTTTGCAAGTGAGTCAATATATTCTCTGTAATTAAGTGTATCTCAAGGTTTTGCTGAAGTTTGTACTAATATTTATATTATTAAGCTGTTGACGTGTGCGCCTCGGGTGGAGGGTGGCCGAATGGTCAAGGCACTCGCCAGTACAGATCACCAACATCTCATATCTGTCCGCGTTGGTTCGAGTCTCGGCTCGATCAATATGGTTATATGGGAAAAATTACCAGCAGCTTCACGTGGGTCGGTTGTTCTTCCGGAGGTTTTTCCGAGTTCTTCCTCCGTCAAATATACCGGCCGCCATGTATAACCTTTCATCTACTGAAAAACGGCGTTAAACCCATAACAATAACAATACTGCTGTTGACTTGCATGAATGTAGAATGAAAGTATTTTCCAATATCATATGCTCTTCTTAAATACAATGTTGCAACGAATAAAATGCAGATGTAGTGTAAACACATCTTTCTCCCTCACTTGTAATCTTGCCAAAAATGTCTTATTTTGTAAATAATCCATGAGAATTGCATGTCGAATTCTTGAAATAAAAAACTGCATTTTCACTTTTTCTGAGTAGGGAAAGAGTTACAGAGCTCATCACGGCAAAGTAGAACTTGGTGATTAGATACTGATGAAGTTGTATTTGAAACAAAACGTGGCTTGCCTTAGGGGATCTTGTTTCGCAGTAGAAGATAACACTTACTGAAAACTTTATGAGATGCACACACTTGAGATAAGCCAAGATAAATCTTATTTACCTAATATCTGTCTCCATTTTGGCTGCGAGGCAAAGTTTGGAAGTTCATTACGATTAGTTTAGTTTATCATGCACAGTCTTTTTCTGTGGGGAGGTTTAAAGTGTTATCCATGTCCTTAAGTTGAGTCACGTCTCGTCAAGTTGCGGATGCTCAGTTGGTAGAGCGGCTGGCTCGTAACGGTAATCCAAGGTTTTCGGGTTCGATATCCGTCCGGGACAGCTTGGGTCCCCTGCCTCAATGAATCCCCAGAGAAAGTACTTTGCTTCTAATTCCTTGGCATGATATCGCCCATTGTGTGCTGAAAGTGCCGTTAAAAAACAAAATCACACACACACAATAAAAATAACCAAACATATGGTGCCCATCCATTCGTCCCGAAGTTCGTTTCAGCTGAACGATTTCTTGGATTGAAAGTTCCGGTTGCCTGTCTATTGTGATTTTTAGGACAGTACGCAATTCCGCTTGATGATGGGATACGATACCTGGAAATGGTCATTACACCTGTTCCAGCGGCTCTATTGCCACTTAGCGACATTACGTTGAGTGCTGTACTAAATCTAAATTGCCTTCTTCATTGAGAAATGTCCTCCTACAGTGTTGTCTGATGGAGTATAGTGCCTGAGCCGATGGCTCTGTACTCAACACTGAAGGAGGACAGTCCCTCGAAGAAGGATATATGCTACATACCAGTTTTGTTCCGAGTCGGCGGAACGAACGTGTTTGATAGTGTGTAGGGATACATCGAGGTCATATCCGACTAGTTCCTTCCACCGATTCGGAACAAAACACGAACGCAGTTCTGTATTTATTGCATAGCCCCTCTTGTACCCTTTTAGAAATATTTTAGCTTGTGTGTATGAATAAAATTCAAAACGAATTGTGATTTATTAAAATATCGATTTATTGCGTCTAAAAATATCAGCGCGCAGACGACAGACACATACCTAAGTAGTTCTAATCTGGGTGTGATTGAATGGCTGTATCGGATATTATATCAAGCATATAAGATTAAATTGGTATGCAATAAAATAGAATAATATTATATGTTGAAATATGATTATGGGTTATTTGTAGATTTGTCTTGAATTTTGATCACCTGCTGAGGGTGAGGAGGATGGGATAGTAGTAAATAAATGGCTGATTGGGAGGGTACTCAATTGTTGTAGCTTTCTAGTTTTTATTCTACAATGTGTGTTACACCTTATTTGCTTTCTGTATCATCTCTGCTACAGATGAGAATGTCTGGTTAATAATCGAGAAGATATTTGATCACATTTTTGTATATTCCTTTCAGATAAGTAGTAATTGCAAATTAATTTACCAGGCGATTGGTAGTGTTACAGTGGGGGGTATACATATGCGTGTGAGGAATCTTCTTGGAAACGTTAATAATCGCCAGATTAATGCTTACATTCAGGCGGATTGATTAAACTGCATTACTGCACTCCAACTGTTTGTAGATTGCAAATGAAGACCGAGACAGACGGTGAAAATATTAGAATAAAATCTGAACCCAGTTCAACCATACAACTGTTAACTGATAAATATGCACAAGAATTATACGTAATTAACTGAAAGGTAAGGGAACTAATCTGACACCTACGTGAGTTTAAGTTTCCATTGTTTACGCCAGTATAATCTCTATGTTTCACACGAGTTAAATAATTCGAGTGACTTCCGTTCTTGAAATGTATTATGTAACGGTAGTTTACAAGTATATTTAATTTAGTTAACGGTGCATATAAAAGTCACAATAATTCATGAAGTCTGTGGCATTTCCTGTCAATTAAATATTATTCAGATATGCAAATTAACTTTTTGACATTTAATTTCCGTTTGATAATAGCATGAGTTACAGATATTACTGTATTTAAAATTTACCTTCACAGTGTAAGCTTTACCAGTGAGAAGAATGCATGCATAAAATAGAGACAAATTTGTCCAGGAGGAAGTCACGTTATATATAGATCAGCATAAACTGGTGAAAAAGTTATTTTCAATAAAATATGCATGTAGTAGCTTTGTAACAACAATGTAAAGCATTCACAAAAACGAAGAATAAAAACAAGGAAGATAGAACATATATTTTTGAAGCCCATTTGAATCTCACAATTTATCTTGCCAATATTTCGCACGACCCTACAAACTGTTTTGATGTTATAGCTTCGATGATTTAGCACCCGAACATTGGTTGTGTAAAATTTCGATGATTTAGCACCCGAACATTGGTTGTGTAAAATTTCAGTGATTTAAATACCCTAACATTGGTTGTGTATAATTTCGATGATTTAGCACCCGAACATAGGTTATGCGTAATTTCGATAATTTTGCACCCGAACATTGGTTGTTATAATTTCGATGATGTAGCGCCTGAATATTGGTTATTATAATCTCGATAATTTAGCACCCAACATTGGTTGTGTATAAGATTGATAATATAGAATCTGAACATTGATTGTGTAAAATTTCGATGATTTAGACACCCTAACATTGGTTGTGTATAATTTCTATGATTTAGACACCCGAACATTGGTTGGTATAATGTCGATGATTTAGACACCCGAACATCAGTTGGTATAATTTCAATGATTTAGACCCCCAAACATTAGTTGTGTATAATTTCTATGATTTAGACAACCGAACATTGGTTGCGTCAAATTTCGATGATTTAGACACCCGAAAATTGGTTGTGTATAATTTCGATGATTTAGACACCCTAACATTGGTTGTGTAAAATTTCGATGATTTAGACACCCGAACATTGGCTGTGTATAATTTAGATGATTTAGCACTGTGTTGAGCCTAACAAGCTCTTTATGCCATAATGTGTGTGTGTGTGTGTGTGTGTGTGTGTGTGTGTGTGTGTGTGTGTGTGTTTTGGATTTTTAATGTAGCTTTAACAAATTTTCAGTCATATCGCTACGATGTCTGCAGTGTGCAGTTCATAGTGATGTCTAGCATTGGGGCATCATGTAGCATCATGCCCCACCCAGTCACATAATTCTGACTAGTCCTAACAATAAACTCTTAATGCTGAACGCCAAGCGAGACAGCTGTTAGTACCTTTCTTAAAAGTTTTTGGTATGACTGGGGCTGGGTTTGAACCCGCGACCTCGCGCATCTGAGGCGGACGCTCTTACCACTTAGGCCACAGGAGCGGTTTTACGTCATAATACTTTCTTTCATTAAATGTATAACAAAAAATAAAAAGTGCATCTTGATGTCAGGCTTGCATGTCAGGTTTTTGTAGTATGTCGAGACTTCAATAAAAACTATTTTCTGCTTGTGTGTTAAAAAACATAAATCATCAGCTAAGAACAAAAGAAAAAAAGACATGATCCCAAACCTGACAGAAATACAGAGATAAAAAAAGTCGTGTGGGAAAAACCCATTTGTTCTGATCTAGTCATATGTTTGAGAAAGCATGCACTATGTATGTATGAATGTATGAATATGTGTGTGTGTGGATAGTTGAATCATGTGCCACATTGACGTTATGCAGAATTCGGAAGAAAATTTATTTACAACAGTATCGTAATACGAAATTTTAAAGTTTGTGCTTAGAATCGTGCTGAGACCATTTGCTACAGTATTGACTTAAAAGTGTTTTGCCAAGCGTCATCCCGTGCACTTTCCAGGCAGGTGCCATCCCGTGCACTTTCCAGGCAGGCGTCATCTCATGCACTTTCTAGGCAGACACAACTCATACATCAGAACTATTATTGAGCTTGCTTTCTGTATATTCATGGCAAATTCAGAGTTCATAGAAAGTCTAACTTCTGCACTTCATGCTAAACAAAACCAGATGAATCACTTGAAATGTGTATGTGTCTACTTACCGCGTCCTTGCAAGACTTTTCAAAACATACGAAGAGCACTTCGGTGTTTCATTGAGCAACTCTATCAGCCTTATCTGTTCAAATAAGCGTCTTCTTTATTATCAACATTGTGTATATAAATAGGCTTAATCAACTGAACGTCATGAATATTCCGCTTTTCATAAATGCGTATAATTAGCTAATATTTGTCCAAAATTTGGCCGATGTCATTACGTACTAGGCAGAACTTATGGGTCGCATCAAAAGTATGTTTATCGTCAGACCTGTCTCAGAGTAATTGAATTGTCAGACATCGGACAAAAGATAATTGTATCATATTAGACAGAACGATTCTGATTGGACCTTTACGGATTACATGAAACTGAGTAAGACCTTCACATATTGTAACTGGAAGGCTTTTATAATTTATATGTAACTGTAAGGCCTTTATATACTGTATATAACTATGAGTAAGATCTTTACATATTACATGTAACTGTGAGTAAGGCCTTCACTTATTACATGTAGCTGCAATGCCTTTACATATTACATGTAAATGTAAGATCATTACATATTACGTGTAACTGTGAGTAAGGCCTTCACTTACTACATGTAGCTGCAATGCCTTTACATATTACATGTAAATGTAAGATCATTACATATTACATGTAACTGTGAGTAAGGCCTTCACTTATTACATGTAGCTGCAATGCCTTTACATATTACATGTAAATGTAAGATCATTACATATTACGTGTAACTGTGAGTAATGCCATCACACATCACATGTAACTGTAAGACCTTTATATATTACATGTAACTGTGAGTGTGGGGTGGATGGATGGAATTGAATGGGATTGATTGACGGATTGTACCATCTTACAAGGCGTCCGCTTTATTGGGTTATCGTTATCTAGAGGGTGATCGCCCTCGGTGTTGTTGCCCGGATCGAGTAAATATTAATATAAAGTGTGAAACTTATAGGTGGAATAAATAGAGATCTGAGCAGATATATAAAACAGAATGACACGAGCCCCCGTACATGAAAGACAACAATTTAATCAATTACATAAACAACTGTGATAATGCATTACATTAGGAAGATACACTTCTTTTTGAAATAAATCATTCACCGAATTTCAGACACAAATATACCTATATAAATAGCCGATTTATTTTAAATGATAGAATTGGTTCATCATAGCATCGAGTGAACAATCGAAGTCATTGCTTTGTACAGCTTCATAACCTGATTATTTCCGGTTCATTCCAACTTCACTGTGGCTGTTCTTCTCGGTCCTTTTCACTTTTTTCTTCTCCAAACTCGCTATTGTCTCGCCTCTTTCGGCCATCGAACTTTGTGTGGGTAGGTGGATACGTAAGTACGTAGATACGTAGATACTTGGATAAGTAGGTAAGTGGATACGTCAGTGGAGCTATTTCCCCTTTCAAAATAAAGAGAAAAGCAACCTAAATCTTCTGTCAGATATCCTACTGGGAATAGATCATTACTCCCCTCTCGTTATGTCAGATATCGTCCTGTCGGAATTCAAACAGATACCAAAGGCTATCTGGTCAAGCCAAACATGGCAGACCATAAACAAACCTAGTTTCATAAGATTAATGTACTTCCTAACGGCTTTTTCAACCTGACTCACATTAACATCACACGAGACATAACAGTTCCGTTCTTGTCTCAATTATACAAATGAATGAATGAAATTCATTACATGGCTTAACTATGTTATTTCCAGCGAATACACACATTCAAGTCTTTAGCATACATGAAATCTCACTTCATGGTTTAACAACGTTAATTTCAGTCAATACGCACTCAAGCCTTTATCGTACGTGAAATCATCTAAGGTCGGTAAATTTACACGGATTCTCGTAACTCATATTAACTAAGGTAAGGCATGAAATTCTGAGAATATCTATTTTCCTATAACAATCAAGACGACGCATTCAAACAATTCGTCAAACTTATATAAAGAAGATCATTGTACGGATTCAGATCGATGAGCTCAACACAGTTGTACTCATATCAAGAAAACTGATCTACGAATTTAAACAAATAAATTCATGCAAATATAAGCAAATAAATCCAAGCAAATCGTTATATTGGTATCAACGGATTATATGAGATTGACGCAAATACCTTGTGCTTTCAAGCTTTGCTCGCTTCTACCGCCAAAATTGTCCATCGACTTTCCAGACATCCGGTCTCTTGGATAATTGCTTTACGAGAGAATTTCTTCTAAATTCAAACTCGGAGTCTCCTATATTTTTCTCTTAAAGAAAAACATAGACTGACTAAATTTTTGCGATGGGGCATATTAAAACCAAGAAATTTCGTGTGGGAACCACGCCCCTTATTTAGCGTAACCAATCCGGATTAAATATATCTACCGCCTTTTATAACTATGCGCCAAAATTGCGGTCCGCCTGATCTCTAGATTTCCAGATAACTGATTCTGGACAATATCAAGTCTGACATTTTTGATACAAAGATCGAAGTTAACCTTTTCCTTCCAGTCTGTCTGACTGTTAAATAAACGAAGGCTTAATTAAGAATCACTTCCTTTCACGACAGACATTAAAAGTCCTTGCAGTATAGCGATTCAAACACGTACTGGTCCCCATAAATCTAATTAATCGTTCACCTGCCGAAAATAATGTGCTCTTTATAGATCGACAGAAATTTGCACCCTTACAGTGAGTAAGGCCTTCACATATAACATGTAACTGGGTAAGGCCTTCACATATTACATGTAACTGTGAGTATGGCCTTCACATATTACATGTAACTGTTAGTGAGACCTTTACATATTACATGTAACTGTTAATACGACCTTCACATATTACATGTAACTTGAGTATGGCCTTCACATAGTACATGTAACTGTTAGTAAGGCCTTTACACATTACATGCAACTGTGAATATGGCCTTCACATTTTACATGTAACTGTAGGTAAGGCCTTTGCATATTACATGTAACTGTTAATACGACCTTCACATATTACATGTAACTGTAAGCAAAAACTACACTTTATATCTATTATTGGTTAACCTTTTCACATATGGGAGCAGATTAATGTAGGAGCAAAGCCATTTCAAATTTTATTAATATTACCACATCTAGATGTATTTCAATATGAATATGTGAATTAGTAACATTTACGTACCAATTGCCACCTTCTCCTACACCTATTGTCACCTGTAACCAGGCAGCGGAACCTAAATACTCTAATTCATTGACGAGAGTTGGTTGGGAGCGTCTGTGAATGAATTGCCTTTAAATTCAAAATATCACTAAATGCATCGTTTTGGTCAACATCACTGTAGATGCATTCAAAGTTATATCGTGTCAAGACAATTGTAGAAAAGAGTCTTGCCACAGATACGGCACGGCGGCCGACCTGTCCAGCATGCTTACCAAGGATCTACCTCAGCTCTAAAATCTGCAAAAAGATTTTCATGTAGTTCCTTTATGTGTTGGGAGTCTATGTATTTCCATAATTCCCATGCAAAATCTGGACGGTACAAAGTAGTATACAGGATCAGGGGTGTAAAACTGACTCGATTCGCCCTTCTTTGTGTCATAAAAGTCGACTAATGTAGGCACCATCTTTGCTATGGGGTGCGTACCCTGATGATTTTCCAGACGAGAAGGCCTTGCTCGTTTTGAAAGATTGTAATTTATTAATAGAAAAATTAACTTTGTATTTTACGGATTTTTGCTTGCTGTTATCTGTGTTTTGTATGCCCTTTGTATGATACCAAACTTACATGGCATTATATAGTCTTGATTGTCTTGGCGCGTCATACATACATACATACGTACATACCATTCAAAATAAATGAAATACACAATAACTTTCCAGTCTGTAAATCATCCCTTTGTAATCTAAAAACAAACTAACGAACACAACAATTTAAATTCGGCACCTAAAAGTCAACCGATGAAGTTTCATCGGCGATAGTTTGTTCAGAAATTGAATGAATGTACGCAGCGGCGGTTTTATCGCTGTTCGGGCCCGGTGCGAAATGGGCCCTTAAAATCTAACTCTATATCACTGAAGAAACTCTGTATAATATTCATATAAAAAATACGGGTTTGTTTTCAAAATCAAACTTGTTTTTAAATAATCTGCTTCAATTATATTCGGTTTTAAACAAACTCCAAAATTTTCAATCGCACCTTTCACGCCTCGCTAAGGCCGCTATGAATGTATGAGACATATCGTAATATTTAGGCGAGTGAGTTATGTACCAAGTTTAGTTTTATTTATTCTGGTCCTGATATGAACATAAGAACGTAGGTCTAATGTTAAAATTCGGTTTATAATGCAGTGATCTTACTTTGCTTAAATTTAAGACAGTCTTACTAACCGAATGGCTTACATCTCGTCTTTTCAAATGTAAGACTTTGTTGGCGAAGTTGGAGTATGATCGTCTCAATGCCTAGGATGCAATGTTAGTATTGAAACAGATTCATTTTGTTGCCTATATTAGCAACAGTGTTCATTAAATACTTACAGCTCTAAAAAAAATTATATGCAAGAAATAAATATTCTGCTTCAGATAATAAACTGCTAAAACTGTATATAATATTTCATCTTCCTTGTCATTTTAGGTCAAAAAATGTCTGACGGACGTTAGGACATATGTTAGAAACAAACATATACAACATTAAATCAAAAGCTTCACCTCTGAACTTTCGTACGAAAGTTTCTTGCCACGCAACAGCGGTAAACGAAATAGTGAAGGGCTTAACTTAAACTACTTGTATTCAGTGGCGTTCTGAGGGTAAATTGTGCCCGGGGCACCTATGAACGCCCAAAAGGGTTTTTGGCGCCCTAAGATCTCTGACGTCCTGGACAACCGTCCCATCCCCCTCTCTTTAGTATGCTACTGCTTGTATTTTTAAAAGGATATATACAATATTGAAGGAAGTAAGCTGTTTATCACTGGCTCTTGGGGCTCGCGTTTCTTCGCGATTTCATAGAGTGTATCGTGGATTTGGTTTAGAAACAAAATTCGCTTATCATTAAAATATCAGATTCAAGACTCAAATGAGAAATATATATAATATCACAGTTGAAAATTAAATTGTACTAAAATTATAGTTCATGGGAGAAACAGCTGTAGTAACAAATGAAACGAGCTAAATTCATAGCATATGGAAACTGGGAAAATATTAATTACAATAAAACAGAAATCGATTTCAATCCTCGCTGTAGCGCAGTTATTGAATGGATGGGGGCGAGGTATCTCGAATCTTACATCTACAACTACTATTCATTTGTCTTTATTTGTTACTTCGACTTCAGTAATACAACTTTTTTCTCACCATTGCTGGATCATACAGTTGTGTGTATAACAATACTTCCATAACACATTCCAGATTTATTTCATTCAACCAATACAGAATATGATTCAAGGAAGACTTTGTTGTATCATTGGATAATTAAAATATTTCTTTTCCTTTTCAAAATATTTCATCTTATCGTTCCAATCTCGGTCATATCCATTCGTTTCTTCTACAGTTCGTTCTACAATACTTTTTTTTATTGGTCATATATCTTACTTTAAATAGTTCTTGAACTATTTAGTAGTTTTCAAGTGTAGTTTCATAGATCACGGAGCAACAAAGATGATTTTCCTTTCTAATTTTGGAAATTACTATCGTAGAACAATTAAATGTTGCGTTTGACTTCACGGAAATTATAGCGACAAGAATTTCCTATGTTTTCTTTCAAGTAAAAAAGGGATGCATTCCTTAGAGTTTTGTTAATAATGTAATGTCGCTGTTGGTAACGCAGACAAGCGGCATCTGTGAAACAAATTCAAGGGTATAGCCTATTTTGTTTTGAAACCAATGCATTTCTTTGGTATTGAAAATGCAATTTGAAAATATACGCATGTATAGTTCGTGTCAAGCAAATAAATTTAAGCCATTTACTAATCTTTGTTGTAAAATTCCAACATCATTAGGCCAACAGATTTCCGGCACGGTGCGGAGCGGTGTTGACGCCCACGGTAGATCCATATTTGTAGTTATTTCTCTGCAGTTAAAGGCCAATATCAGACTGGTATTTCAGTTTTTCATCATTTTCACCAGTATTAGTCAAAGCACGTTATTAGACTCTCAAACTTTTGCTCAGAAATGCATATTAATCTCTATTACCATTTATGAAATAGAACTGACTCAATCAACTCGACAATAACCAGGCAAAAGTCAAAGTTTACCAACGTGCAAGGTGGGTCCGTCACGTGAAACACTCGTTCATTTGTGTCACGTTGAATAAAAATCAAGCGCATGAATATCTGTGTAAGATTTTGTTCGAAAACTTTGTAGTTTGTTACAAAAGATTAGCTCCCCCACCTTCCCCGTTAATTTATAATTATCGTACACCGTGAGCTAATTGTTCCATATGATCCACCTAATTGCTGAGTTTGTTCTTCGCAAATGCCAGTGTCTAACAAGCCAATGTACTCGGTACTGCAAACCAACATACTCGGTACTTATAGACCAACACGTACTCGGTTACGTCGAGGAATTTCATACTCGTTGAGGAGATTATAGCGGTAATTGACTTTACCAGCTTTCTGTTTTTTACTCCTGCTTTAGCCTATTATAACAGGAAACAAAGTTATATTTGCATCGGCAATAAGGCACAATTGATACTTTTTGTAAACTAACGCACCTGACTTCAGAAACTATCATAGCCCGCCAGGATCGTCTTGGTGGGCCTCGAGAGTTTACTTTTCGTAAAAGCGATCGTTGTGGATTGGTAGCAGTCATAGAAGAGAAACTGGCAGTGAAAATAATACAATCTCTGTCGACACAATTGTCCAATGAATTTACTTTTCTTCCCAATCTTGTGGGTATCATTTAATTATCTGCAAGCAAAATGTAACTAGTTAGCTAAATGGTCTAAGAATTCCCAACGTCTCTATCGATTTATAAACAGTACAAGTATAAATTGTTAAATCAGTGAAGCCACTTCGGCTCAGAAAAGACTTTCACAATGAAAATTTGACTTGTCTCAAGATGCTGACATAACTAATCAAGGACAGGTGCTCTCTCTGGATGTCTTCTTTTCTTTGATTAATCCAGCCTCTGCTTTGAAGTTTTTTCCTAGGTTTGCTTTTTCCTGTGCCCATTAAGGCCGTTAACGTAAGTCTCCAGTTATCACCGGTCTTTAAGTTTGTTTTTCACCCGATACACAACGTTCCAGATGGTATGGTGGGTGTTTTATAGGTACTGGTTGCATGGCTTTCAAATGAAACCTTTATTGTGCATGTAGGTATGTTATGACGAGCACTACTGCTCCAGTTCCATGGCAGTTTTCCAAACGATGAAAGTGTATTACTCAGTTTCCCTTTGTATATTAAAACTAGGCATTTCTGAGAAGAATGTCATCGTATTACTAATACCGACATCATCATCGTCGTCATCGTTAATGGTGGCTTCGGGGCTGACTCCACCCGAAGAAGAAATGTTAGAGGTGGGAAACCATGCCTTATATCACAAAACTCCACTCCCTATCCTCTTTGCATTCATCACTAGTCTGAAGGTTTTATATGATTCCGGCACTCGTTTTTAAATTACGTTAAAGCTATATTGGCCCTGATTCGAGTTGGGTACCACGAAAACCTTAGTATCGCGGTATTTCTGAATGTACCGTGATACGTACGTATCACAATATAGCACAGTTATATTGGGGACTAACACTTTCAATTTTTTCTTACGGCAGTGCCGTGTGATTTCTTTTAAAAATCCGGCTCTTAAATAGCTGGACAAAAAAAAAATTCCTCTACTTTATAGCAATAGAAACACCATATTATATATTATATTATGTGAACAAAAATTGATTATATTGAGTTATGAAAATAAAATATCTTGGTTAGACAATCACAGTCCCCCACCCACCATCGAATTTAAACTGTCAGTACCTTATAGTGGACTAATTTGTTATGTGTATGTTAATTGTTGTATAAGTTATCATCTAAAAGTTGAAACTACGGTGGGATGATAGGCGACACCCTGTGTTAGTCACAAAAGCTAGAAAATATTTTCGTTTATGTAAGAATTACGACAGAATGAAACAGAAAACCTCTCTTCTCAAAATCTTAGTCTGATTATTAACCTTACAAAGGAATGCCTGTACTTAACAAATTAACATACACGGGTATATAACTCAGAAAATATACATTATTTTGTTGGGAGTTTTTGAGGGGTGGGTGGGTGAGGTGGGTTGCTTTGTTTTCAAATGAAATTTTTCAAAATTGAATCTGATCCTAATAGCTTTCGCAATGTCCCATTCGGCCGCCATATTGGTATACGTGACACGTGTCAAGCATATGATTAATGGTTCATAACTATAATTAGATAAGTAATATTTGAAATTAATTTGTGTCAAACTCAGCTAGTTTGCAAAGTCGTTAAGAGTTTTAGGAATTGCTTTGGTACGAAAAATGAAAACATGCTTTTAATGTCACTAAACTCATAACAAGATTACTTGCAAATTTCCATACATTCCTTACTGACTGAAACTACAGAAGTACCTGTACAATGAAAAAGTATCGAAAGACGCACCACCGGAAAATATACCGCGGTAAACCAGTATACCGGTAATATCACGTACCTCTACGTGATTTCATATTTTTTTTTTTTGAAATCGTATATAAGGTGTCTACACATGCATAGTTTTGGTTCATAGAAGAAGTTAGGAATTTCTACGTTTTGACACGTTTTTGTTTTTATCCAAAGAAACCACAGGTTGCATATTAAGTAGACAAAATCATTTCGTCCAGGTCTCAACTGCATTGCACAGTGTTTGCCCTCACATTTCCCATGTTGTACCGACACAGTCACGTGTGTCTGCTAGCATTTGTATCATTGTGAACGTTAAGTTGTCTGCCAGTAGGGTGCACGGACATTATAATGCTCACGTATTTACCTAGCAGGAAGAGTACATTTGACAGATGAAGGATGTTTACTCATTCTGTTCAAACTTTTTCTGACGCAAGTGGTTGATATTTCCTTTGTTATTTATTATGTTTGAATACATTAAAGGTTTATATCTGAGACGGTACAACGGACCGATGTAGGATCGGGTCAAGCAGATGCTATCGAATCTTCCATCTCTACCAATTGATCTATTGCCAATGCATTGTCTAACCCTATGTTAGACAATGCATTGCTGCATTGTGCACGCACTATGCTTTACTTTCCATTTTCATTCCAGGGAAAATCTTAGATTCTGTTCGGCAGATTAATGTTTCATTACCAAACATCAAACAAGAATTGAAATCTCTCACATTTTTACAGCGAATAAATTTGAAAACAGGCGTCAATACAAGGTTTAAGTTATTTTGGCAATGCATACTGTGATACAGATGGATGGGGATTTTGCTCAGAGTTTGAAGAAATGGCTACAAAAGTTGTCACTAGTGATGCCATGATTGTTCCATATAAGTATCCTGTAACATTTAGCAATGTGTCTGTGAAAGAAGAACTTACAATTTTTTTAAAACTCCATAACGCCTTAACGACAGACTTAGAAGTAATGTACATCAATATGAAGTTTGTATGCAAGGAAACAAAAATGTCACAGACGCTTGTCAGTAATCCACAGAGTGGCAAGGAAACAAAAATGTCACAGACGCTTGTCAGTAATCCACAGAGTGGCAAGGAAACAAAAATGTCACAGACGCTTGTCAGTAATCCACAGAGTGGCAAGGAAACAAAAATGTCACAGACGCTTGTCAGTAATCCACAGAGTGGCAAGGAAACAAAAATGTCACAGACGCTTGTCAGTAATCCATAGAGTGGCAAGGAAACAAAAATGTCACAGACGCTTGTCAGTAATCCACAGAGTGGCAAGGAAACAAAAATGTCACAGACGCTTGTCAGTAATCCATAGAGTAGCAAGGAAACAAAAATGTCACAGACGCTTGTCAGTTATCCACCGAGTGGCAAGGAAACAAAAATGTCACAGACGCTTGTCAGTAATCCACAGAGTGGCAAGGAAACAAAAATGTCACAGACGCTTGTGAGTAATCCACCGAGTGGCAAGGAAACAAAAATGTCACAGACGCTTGTCAGTAATCCACCGAGTGGCAAGGAAACAAAAATGTCACAGACGCTTGTCAGTTATCCATTAGTGTTAATGAAATTAAAATGTCACAGATACATATCAGTAATCCACCGAATGGAAAGAAGTGGAGCTTGTTTAATCTTGGAGATATTGAATATAAGCTGTTTTTCTGCACATACTCTTTGTAAACAAAGGACATTTTAATCTGTCCTGACAACCAGGAAAGTAATAAAAGTACGGAGGCCTGGATTGGCTATAAGCAGCATTTTATGATAAACAAAATGACACGATTGTGACAGTTGTACATGTTCGTGGCTAATACTAATAATAATGAGAATAATGTCAGTGACAAACATTATGATGATCCCCAAGCTGAACTGTTTGGAATAATTTTATAACTTCTGTTCATATGTCTTTCTGTACATGTACGTCTGTCTCTCTATCTGTTCAATATTTGCTTTTGCAATTTATGTACTGCAGCTATGGCAAGTACACCATAAAAATATTCGCTAGAATCAATATTAATGACTTTCAGTACGCAAGGTTACAGTACTGCAACCATCCTCTACTGTCTTCTGGGTATCGTCATCGAAAGCGAATGAGTTATGATGTCAATGGCACGCTCTTTCGGACGCTCTATGGTACTCTAGGGTAGACATGTCCAGTGCCCTAAGTGGTTAGAGCGTCCACCCCTGGTGCGAGAGGTCGCGGGTTCGAACTCCGGCTGAGTCATACCAAAGACTTATTAAAATGGTACTAGCAGCTGCCTCGCATAGCTCTCATCATTAAGAAGTTAGTTTAAGGACTGTTTGGCCTGGTGTCAGGATAATGTGAGTGGGTGGGACATAATGCTACATGTCTGCGGCATGCTGCCTCAGTGTTAGACGTCACTATAAACTGCCACACTGCACAGGTAGCGATATGAGTGAAAAATTATTAAAGCGAAGTTAAAAATCGAAATCACACACACACACACACACACACACACACACACACACACACACACACTAGCAGCTGCCTGGCTTGGCGCTCAGCATTAAGAGGTTAGTGTTAGGACTGGTCGGCCCGGCGTCAGGATAATGTGACTGGGTGGGACATGATGCTACATGTCTGTGGCATGATGCCCAGTGTTAGACGTCACTATAAGCTGCCACACTGCAGACTTCATAGCGATATGACTAAAATTGTTAAAGCTACGCTAAAAATACACACATACATACACACACACGCACGCACGCACACACGTGAGCATTCTGTAACCATCCAAAATGTGTGCATACCGTTTTATTTGAAACGTAGCATTTTTAACACGTGCAGATTCCTATAATGTTGACACTTAATACTGGAAATAGGATACTGTTACACCTTCCAATCCCTAGTACTGTCTTGCCTATATATGCTATTATGTCGACCAACCGTGGTATTGAATAGCCGCATTAAATTATTTTTTCTAGAGCACTCCGTGTCTTTGCAAATAACTAGAAAGTATCACAATACACACTGACCTTCCCAAAGGCTTCAGATGTCACACGCAAACAAAAGAAGAAACCCCCCCCCCAACCCCCCAATGCATATTTAACATAAACGCAAGAAATATCAATAAAACACCACCTATCTGATATAAGTAAATCAAAATAAAAATTATAACTCTTTCCCTACATATGAAAAAGCAAATGATACAACATAGATGCTACTATAGAAAAACACGATGATGTATACATGTCAAACTCACCGTTGCTGACCATGTTACTCTACACTTCACTTAAGAAATCACGAGTGACACTCGTAACAGCCGACATATCTGAAGGAACGACTTTCTTACAAAACATGTAATTTATCATGTATCTTACCGTATTAGTTCAAATAATTAACGATTTTCTTCTCTTGAACAACTTTTCTTGTTTCGCGAGAAGTGCCTTCTCACACACAAGCGAAAACACCGCCACCACCACCACCCCACACACACATATATATCGTTTACGAAAAAATATAATGCATATTTACTATGTATAGTTCATTTAATGTAGTGTTCATTATCTTTAGACGGGTGTTCAGAACGAAATACTGATAATTCTAGACTTTATCAAGCTGGGCGGAATAATATTTAAAGATTCTGGCCGAGAGTCGACAGGGGACAAGCATGTGAAATGTAAATAATGGAATAACTCAGTTGACGTATAAATTCACACGTTTCAGCATTTTATTCGCTATTAACAGTACCGACCACAACTGTTTTCTATATGGAAACTTGAATCATGATCAAGTTACCCATGTATGTGTGACACTCACAGTCCATGACATGGTATTGAAATGTTTGCCACAAGTGTATATAAAATGTAACACTCATTTGTCTTGTTAGTGTTTATGCAACACCAAAATTACAACGCATTCGCTCAGTTCCATCTCGTTGGGCGTAAAGTGCATCGTCAGATTATCTATTTTAGCTCTTATAAATATCCATTCCGCCAAACAGGCTTTTTGATTGGTAAATAATGTCACTCATTACGTCCTATATATGATATTTGGCTATACCACACCCAGCCACCAAACGAAGCCTGCTGGAATTACCAATAACATTGAACCCAGTAAGAAATCAGAACTAATGTTAAGGTCCTGTTTTTGTATGTATGAAAAAGTGGACTAGATTACCGTCAGGTATGGCATATATAATTGAAAAATTCTGAATATTTTGTTATACAATTTCAGGTTCTTTGAACCTGTCCCAAATTTTTAATCGATTCATAGACAACATAGCGTTCTTTAAAATAATGTACAGCTGCACGCGCAGCACGCCAGACAAATGCAGATTTATGCATGTGACTTGGTAGAGATAAATAACAGTGACCTAAAAATGTCGGAGAAAGGGAACAATTATGCTACTGAGCAAAGAACAAACTTTAAAATCCATTCGCTTTTAGGGTACTCTCTCACTGATATAAAGGCCTTCTTAGATAAAGTTTACGGATGTAATTCTCTGTCATATCCTACAATTCTGCGGTGGTTGTATCGTTTTAAAGATTGTCGCGAATTCGTGGAAGATGACCTGCGTGATGGAAGACCATTTTCTGCGACTGATGTGTGGGAATCTGCTGCTTTGAAGATGAAGATGTTCGATACAGGGTGGAAATATTTGTATTGCCACAGACGTTAATTCGTGTGGTCTTTTTAATACAGTGAAGAATTATTTGAAGCTCATGAAGGTTTGTGCAAGATGTGACCCGCTTTTGTTGAGGGCTGATAAAAAAGACGCGGGTTGAAATCGCCAAACAGCTACTCGCCAGATATGAAAAGAGCGACCAGAGACATTTAAACGAGATTGTCACAGGTGAGGAACCATGGATTTACTTTTATTTTGCACCCGACTCCAAAGACAATGATTCAGTTTGGATCAGAGAAAACGATCAGATACCACAATCTCTCGAACTCTTCGTACAGTCAAGAGAGTTTACACACATTATATTTCGATGTCCGGTCATCCAGGTACCTATGCCGGACTCCGCTAATGTCACCGGACCTTTTAATGCCTCCAAAGGTTGGACACAAGTTGTGGGAGACTACCGAACCACTCGTCCGCGCAACGGTAACCAAAGTAACCAATCTACTCAATGACGACTCGCTGACTCATAAATCCGCCGTCGAGACAGAATTCCTGAAGGAGCACAGCATCCCAACGTTGCCACATCCTTCACATAGCCCTGACTGAGATCCAAGTAATTTTTGGCTGAGTCCCGTTGTCGAAGATTCCATTAGGGACGGGGGCTTTGAATGTCGCCATGCACTTGGAAGTGCAATTTTTCTTGTGTATGAACAACATATCATTACTGGATAATCAGACTGGGAAAGGGCGTAAAGGTGCATGGAGAGTACTTCGAGGTTATGCACTGACTTTATGATCACTAATGAAGAGCTTTGTTGTCCAACGCATTAATATTCAACATTTTTAAGTATCCTCGTAACTTTAAATGACTTGTCCAAAAAAAAAAAAAAAAACATAAAAAAATAAAAAAAATACATGACTTTCCTGTGTAAAGCCAAATAAAACCAGTATGTGTGGTTCTAGTTATCCAACTGACCCTATTCTTTCCTCCGACCACTACATTTTGATAAAAAGGTCAAGATAAGAATAAAAATTAACAAAGAGATGTATCTATGATCGATGTTAAATTCAGGATGCGAATGGCGCTTATTTTTCGTTTATTCTTCATTTGTATCTTTCTGGACAACCCCTACCACCACCTAAAAAGAGTTTGTCCCTACCTAAGTACCCTATGTTTTTTTCCAATGTAAGCAGAAACGCACTTATTTTTTATTTGGCCTATGCGCGTTCAATCCCGAGCAGCATATGTTTCGCTTCAACTGTGATTTAAACACACAACTCAGAATGCAATCTTCATGCGCTTCACATGAAATATTTCGGTCGTCGGTCATGTTGTTAACGTATTTGTTGAACTAAACAACTAAAGATTATATTAACCTGAAGCTATTATTCACATCTTTTTTTCCTGGCAGATTTTGTCCTCAAAAGTGAAACACATTAAAACAAATCCCCCAAATAACTATATTTATATTCGATTATGAAAAATCATTATCGAACACTTGGTTGCTTGACCTTTACAACTAATCTTCAATTAATGTGATGAATCTTCACACCAGTAGAGATTGCGCAATCGCACCATTACTTTAGACTGCCTAATGCAATCATATCGAAAGCACACCGTTAGCAGTATAAGAGGGCACGCTGTAACAAGCGCTTCGTAATGCCATTACACTACTAGTAGAGCTTAAAATGGCATCTACGAGGAAAATATTCGTAATCAAAGGCATAATAACATCACCAGAATATTTAATGTCAAACGATTAAATTAATAGGAGTAAAATCTTGAAGTCTTGTAATTAATTTGTAATTTTTATACCTTCTAATATTTAAAAAGTGTGCGAAAATTTGCAGACAGTACAACAGATGCAACATTTTCAAGGTCCATAGAAGTATGCTGGTTCATGAGTTAAAGTAAACTAGTTCATATATGACGTGCGTCAGGATCTCACTCAAATATCACACTCAAGAATCACAGGTAACATGAGGAGCACTAAAGGATCACACTCAAGTATCACAGACAACACTAGCAACACTAAATGATCACACTTAAGTATCACAGAAAACACGAGGAGCACTAAAGGATCACACTCAAGTATCACAGACAACACTAGCAACACTAAAGGATCACACTCAAGTATCACAGACAACACTAGCAACACTAAAGGATCACACTCAAGTATCACAGACAACACTAGCAACACTAAAGGATCACACTCAAGTATCACAGACAACACTAGCAACACTAAAGGATCACACTCAAGTATCACAGACAACACTAGCAACACTAAAGGATCACACTCAAGTATCACAGACAACACTAGCAACACTAAAGGATCACACTCAAGTATCACAGACAACACTAGCAACACTAAAGGATCACACTCAAGTATCACAGACAACACTAGCAACACTAAAGGATCACACTAAAGTATCACAGACAACACTAGCAACACTAAAGGATCACACTCAAGTATCACAAACAACATGAGGAATACTGAAAGATGACACTTAAGTATCACAGACAACATGAGAAACATTAAAAAATCACACTCAAATATCACAGAAAACATGAGGAACATTAAAGGATCACACTCAAGTATCACAAACAACATGAGGAACATTAAAGGATCACACTCAGGTATCACAGACAACATGAGGAACTCTAAAATAATCTATCATCTGCATCGGTGTAGCATAAAAAAATTCCACACGAGGGTCAGAATATTGCGTCAGACACGGGATTTTTCAAGTTCTAAAAGGCGGTAGTGCATCACTGTATAGACCGCAGGCGAGACATGGCATTCCTCTGAGCACGTGGTCTAAATACACTTCTATGAACATACCCGATACACCATCATGTATGTCGTGAGAGGCGACTACCGGTTAGTGGTTAGCATGCCAGTCTTGTGATTAAAAGCGTTCAGGTTCGAATCCATCCATCGGTTCACAACAGTGGTGTATCTATGGGCAAGCTACGTCACTCCAATCGATTCGGCACCAAATAACCTATTGCTGCAACGTAAAATACCAAACCAAATCAGTGATTTACTAAACAGTAGTACTCTCTGAGTTATACATTCCAACAACATACAAAAGTCTAACAACTCTGGTGACCGGAACGCAAGGGCAACCAGAATGCACAGTTTGGGCAACCATGTGTTGAATTCAGGTAGCCGACTGTGTTACAGATGATATGGTGACCTTTTCTATATTTTCAGTAGCATAACTATGCAGATATTTTGTAATTATTATTACTAACTCATAAAGTCATTGCACAATTTCTTAAAGCTACCCGTTTCACGTAGAAGTTATATCCATCTAGGATACTTTTAGGCTGGGTTACGGTGTTCGTACGGTGTTCCTTGCATTTATGATTTTGAAATTTGTCATACCCTAACAAACAACAAATTTGTAAGTTTGTTCTGTTTGTTTGTTTTTCAAAGAACGGTTGAAATGTGAGACTGGTATTGAGTAAATAGTTTAATTACAAACTGGAACGTTTAATTCAGCACCAGTGAAGAATCAATGAAGTTAAAGAAAAAAGAAGCTATCACAAAGAGATACAATAAAGAAAGCAACAAAGAAAAAAAAATGATATAACGATGCTTTGACTTAGAAATTCTTCATTTTTGGACATGTATGTGAAATAAGATCGTCATCTCAGATTTTGACTGTTTCCTTTTTTTTAGTTTTTGCTAAAAAAAATTTCTTTAGGTTACTTTCAAATAAATCTCAACTTACGGAACCGCTTAATCTTAAGTGTAGACATTTCTTGCCAGATCAAACATTAGTTTTAATACAACTGGGATGCAAAATTACAAGTTATAATCTCAGGTTCATGTTTTCTTTTGCTGTAACTTTATATCAGGAGATTAAAGTTTTTCCTTGAACTGCAGATTTTGATAACATATACATTGCTTTGATCCATGTTTGTGTCATCCTCTCATCCTCGTCAGGGTCGTCGATCCATTTCGTTCTTCATCGAACCTTTCCAAATGTAGCTAATCAAGTAGTATCCATTAATCCTCTGTTCGATTGGATGCAGTTGAAAGAAACTATCCAACCAGATCTCTCGTTCTGTTTAACTCAGACAAAAAGTTTGTTCTGAAATCTGTTACGTGCATTTATGGTTTGGTATTTTCATTGAAATTAGTCTGAATAAAACTTAGTCCTAGGTAAGGGCTATAAAAGGAGAAATTTTCTTTATCATTAATGTCTTATTGTTTCAGGCGCCATGATCTGTCTGGGACGATCTAACTACTTTCGTTTCAACCACCCACTTGAAGCCCGAAAGATGAAGGACGCTATGCCCAACATGCGGATATCTTGTTCGCCTCTGCAACTGTTCCAAGGTCAGTTTGACTGAAATTATTTCCTACATTTGCTTGTCAGTTCAAAACCTTCCAGTAAGTTTAAATTCTAATCAGTCATATATTAATTTAAACTATCTTCAAAGATGAACTCACGGACAAATTCTTGTCATAGGTTATCTGGCATCTATGAACGGTTGAACGTTAAACAAGACAACGTCATACGAGTCACATATTTCACTATAGAACCCGTTCAGTGCCTGTTTATTCACTGTGCACTGTCGCCAAAATATACAGACAATAATACCATAAATGTTTATATCCTTTAATAAATCTTAATCAATGATAGCCCCCCCACACACACACACACAAAAGAAAAGTAAAAGAAAGTGAGGAACAAATATTCTGAAAATAGACTGGGACTATATACGTTAGTACTGACCAGAAAGTAATAAGTATAATCTTCGTCTAAGTTTGTCAGGAACTCCATCACCACAGGGGCTCAGGCCATTATTATTTTCCCTGTATAGTGCCTACATTTGTTTGTCGGTACTGAACCTGCCAAATCTTAGTAAATCATATGTTTATCTAAAGTATGTGTTATCTGTACTTTCAAAAAAGATTGAAAAACGTGACAGCTAGCATATTTTCGGATATCTTAACAAGTACCAACTTCTCCATAAATTACAGTCAGGTTTTAGACAGAATCATTCATGTCAAACTGCATTGGCAAAAGATATAAACCATTGGCTGCTTGCGATCGAATCAGGCAAACTTACTGGCGCAATCTTCATTGATTTTTAAAAAGTATTCAGTTTGGTTTGCCATTCGGTGCTCATTAAAAAAACTTTCAGCCTAAAAGTTTTCTTCAGACACAGTAGTCTGGTTCACGTCGTATCTCACTAAGAGACCCCAGTTACCTGGACGGGTAAGTATATATACTTCCGAACCATGTCATATATTCAGTGGTGTTCCACAAGGATCTGTATTAGAGCCTCTTCTATTTCAACTGTTTATCAATGACTTAGCCTTGTATCCAGTGCACTCTAACACAGATACTTTTGCCTTTTGCCTTCTTCTGGTAAAATCGCTTCACTCCATTGAAAAAAAACTTCAAGTCGACCTCAACAATATATAACTTTGGTGTTAACAAAACATAATGAACATTAATGTCTCTAAAACGAAATTTATGACAATCTGAACAAAGCAACAACGCATATGGACTAACATGGATTTACTTCTAGCTCAGAATGGCTTAGACATGTCTACTGTCAAAAATCAAAAACGTCTTGGTATCTAAATTGATCAACATCTCAGCTGGAATGCACATATCTATCACCAATGTGCAGTAGTAGTCAAACGAATAACTCTCGTAAAATTGCTGTCGAAAATTCTACCTCCCAAGTCGCTTGAACTTTATTTTTTGGGATATATACTACCACTAATAGGATACGGCTGTACCATATGGGGGAACACTTCCAATTTTAATCTAGCCAGAATTTATAAACTCTTGAAAAGGGTGGCCCGAATAATACTGAAACTTCATATTATGACTCCCTGGAATCTTTCGTTTTCACGTCTACAGTAGTTACCCGTACAAAAACGTGTTTATTTTAAGGAATCATGACATGTTGGTCCTTAAACTATCTTTCTGTAGATTATATCTCTAACCTAATTGAACTATGATCATCAGATAATGAGCATAATCTCCGATCGACAACTAACAACGATCTCCAGATCCGTGGTCCAAAACCAACCATTACAAAAGCTCATTCATCGATCACCACTAAACAAAGAAAGGAAATATATTCTAGAAATAGATACGGGCAACATTCGTGGGTACTGATCCGAAAGCAATAGTTGTGACCATGGTCCATCACCAAGTACGCGCCTTTGCTATCTGGCGATTGACTCTAAAATTGTGTACATTATCAGTTGCCAAGCATGTTTAGAGTCAAACAAAATAGTTACAAACATTTAACCCCTTTACTTTCTTTGTTGTTATGAGTCATTAAGATAAATCTAATATTTGTCTTGATTTTAATTGGAACAAAGTACAATTCTTCGTAACAAAAATTATTAACACGTGCTTTTTGAAATGCAAAATCTCGTTGGAGTACTTCCCGTATCATTTCTTTATTTTCCACGGTGAATAGTTCTTGCAAGTTATCGAGCTCTTTAATTTCGGACGTAAGTATTTCTTGCGTGTAGTCCGCAATCCCTTAGTGCCTACATGGAAGTGATCTGTTTTGAAAATACCAGAACTTACGAAGTTCTGCGCAGGCGCGTGGCTACCATATAGCAAGAGTATGCAAAGCATACTGGCCCACGAACTATTCTTTTTTTTTACACTTAGATTAGACAGGTTTCCATCTGTAAGCCTTGCATAAGGGCTCGCATAGGAGCCCTAACATCCTAGATACTTCACTGACTCTGGGTGTAACCACCCTCTGCAAACAGTGTTTCTACCTAATTCTAAAAGTTGTATTTTGGTGCAAATTTTTAACACCATATTAAATTGCAAATAAAGTATGTAACAGGGTAACGATTTCACTGAGTTGTATCAGAATATAGAACCATAACCACCACCACAACCAGTTGAAAGATGGGCGAAAAGCCGCAAATAGCTGAGTGCAACATGAAGGTAGGTTAAAAAATATTTGATGTTAACCAAAAAATAGTTTTGACGTTAACTTTAAATTTAATATGAAACAAACTAACTTGAAAATAATTTTAAGGTAACTCGAATAACTGTTTAGGAAAACTAATTTCTTTGCAAACAAAATATGGAAGGTAGAGAGCGAAGTGAACAAGTTCTTGAAAGTTAGCCTGATGAAAATGTAAATGATTCTAAATCACCAAAGAACGTAACTTTACAAAAGATAAAAAAAAAAAAAACAACCTTAAACTTGGAAAAAAAATGTGGAAAACGATCACAAGAAATTGTTAAAAAGTCATGGTAGACAAATGTAAAAATACTGTAGGTACTGAGAGAACAGTCACGCAACAACATTCATTACATGCCGTAGTTGTTGCTATAGGAGTATATGTTATATACGAAAAATTGGCTTCTGGTCACCACACCCAATACTCTAGACTCTTTGGTCAGTCATTCCTTATAGAAGCTTTAGCAAAGAACATCCCTCTTCCCCTCTATCCACCAGAGATTGAAAGGATTGCAGTGGCATGATGGCTAAATTGTTCTCGGGTATGAACTTCTTTCGTTATACTAATCTACACCCTTTAGCAATGGTACAATCTTCCTTTAAGGAATCGATCACTCTGTTATCCAGAAATAACTGTCGAAAGTGTCCACAACAACGTCGTAAAATTTTCACATTTCTTACTGAAAAAACCCCCAAAAGCACAAAAAACAAACAAACAAAAAAAAAATTTCTGAAGAGCGGGTTTGGTTCCCAGCGTAGAAGACTACTCATTGTTCTGTGTGCATATCGTCGGGGTCGTAGTAAAGGACTTCCTGCAAATGTGGGTGCACAACGTGTTGATTAGCTGAGGTAATGAAAAACTGTGATGAACTATTCCCCTGCTTGCTTTTGAAGAGGATATTTTATTTTAAAATAGATTTTCTAACATGGGCTTTGAAGATTTTCTAAAATTGGTTATTCTAATATCTTTGGGTCAGTTTCGAACTGACTTTCAAATAGCACAAAATATGCTACAGACGAAAACATTCATAAGTTATGTAAATAAATTGAATTATCCCACTTCCGAACTATATACTTAATTTTAGGCTGACGAAAATTAATGAAATTTAGAATGATTTAGTTAAAGAGATAGAACACCAGGCCGATAAATCAGCCCCTCCCCAGTGATGATATTGATTGGTGGCTTAGGGGCTGATATCACCTATTTATTAAACGTCAAAAATCTGCAGTCAGTATTGGCTGCACTCATCGATGTACAATTTATACACTTACCGATATTTCTCGCTTCTTTGGAGCTATCGTCGTCTGAAGGGTTCTTTTGGCGGCGTGTACATTATATTTCCGACGCAAATTTTATGCTTGGTGACTTGTAAATCCACGTGCAACAGCACAATCCTCTGTCCTAAGGCCATTTTGAATTTCGCTCTAGATATGGCTGTTACCAATTACCGGTATGTGTCTAAAGTGTACGCAGGTTTGTTCTGGCAGATTTGCATGCAGCAAATTTGCACATTTTAATGAACATGTGCCATCAGACCTATATATCGTCCATCAGTACTGACACAGATTCGGGAGGGGGGGGGGATTTATCAAACTAATAGAACACTACAGAGGTGTTAGATGAATGTGTGACAATTGTTTCCAGTTGAATTGGTATTACTTGTGCTAGTTTAAGAGTTAAAAACATCCTGTATCAGAATATACGTGTCTTGCTTTTACAGTGTTTGGTCGCTATTGTTGTTTTGTGTTTAACGTCATATCTCTGCCAAGATATGCTATCCATGGCGGGCAGTATAATTGCTGGAGAAAGAACCCTGGGAATCCCCGGTAAGAACCATCGAACCACAGACAAGCTTTCTCACATAACCACGTTGCCCCAGCCGTCGATTCGAACCCATACGAACAGAGGTGAGATGGCAATGAACGGTGAAGGCGAGCGCTTTAGACCACTCGACCACCAGAGACCCATGCAGTCTTTGATGCAGCTGCACTATGGCTTGTTGCAAGAACCTGAAAAGACGTTATGGTATATAACAGACTCTCAAAACAGGATAAATATTTCATCCTCTGTTATAACTACGTTTAATACTATTGACAATGAGCAAAGCAGTAAACAGGAATGAAACATTTTATTTTAAAAATGGCGGATGGTCACGTATTATTTAAAATCCAGTTTAAAAGTGGATGAACATTGGATAACTGGTCTAAACTGAACGGTACCGGTTAAGTGGCATCACAAATTTTTTTTATATTCGACTGAAATGTTCTTTCAGTTTGATTTCGTTTCTTTTAAAGAAGAAATGAAAAGTGCATCTATTTTCAAATTTCTTGCGGGCCACATAGCGGTTTTTATTTCATCCTTTTTTTAATACATCTTACCAAACAATTAACGATCAACAAAAGATCAACAGAACGT
>JAECUM010022674.1:0-39303 GCA_016617855.1 Megalonaias nervosa | reverse complement strand
TATATATATATATATATATATATGCGTGATGCACGTTGCTACTGGCATACAATTATAACGGTTTACCGCGGTATTGTTTCATCCGGTGGAAGATACCATGGTAGTTTTGGTTCCTTTCTTCATTGTACCAATACTTCGCTTCTTCCATCAGAATGGAATGTCTGGAAATTCCAAAATAATATTCTTAAATATAAAGCGATATTAAGGGGATGTTTTCATCTTTCATGACAAAAATATTTTGTCAAAATAAAATACATACCAGTTGCTATTGTCACAAATTAATTTTTGAATTTTGCAAATATAATTATATTTTTGATGCTTTCGTCACATATTTGACAGCTAGGCCAGCGTGATGACGAAACCGAATTTTGTGAAAGATGATCGGTCAAATTGGAACTGTCTAAAATGTTTCGGATTTAAAAAAGATATGTCAATTTTACCTATTTAGAAGCGCGTGTTAATGTGTTAAGTACAACGTATTCCCTTTTAAGTGTGAAAATCATGTGTTAATGTGTTAAGTACATGTATTCCCTTGTAAGAGTGAAAATCACGTGTTAATGTGTTAAGTACATGTATTTGCCTGTAAGAGTGAAAATCATGTGTTAATGCGTTAAGTACATGTATTTCCTTGTAAGAGTGAAAATCACGTGTTAATGTGTTAAGTACATGTATTCCCTTGTAAGAGTGAAGATCATCCTAAGATGTTTAGAATAATTTGTCTTCTGTTTGAATATTAGGTAACTTTTCAAGTCCACTAAATAATTTTTCGCTTGTTGAGTCAATGTATTTAATGCTTACTTGTCCTCCCTGATAAGTACGTTGCCTGGGTGTTTTCATCCCATTCGGACTTTATCTGCCTATATATAGGCTTCAGTGTCAACACTCCGTATTTTTATCAATAAGCTCTCTAATGTGAGCGTAATGATTTTTACAGATGGGTTAAAATTATTATAAGCTTACAGTTGTAGACTACAAAATTTGCTACAATTAACATTCACTGACATAGCTATAAGGTACTGAAAATCCACATAATTTAAGGGTCGGCTTATCCGCGGGCCTAGGTCTAAACTTGAAAGATTTTAAGACTTTTTGTTGACTACTCTAATGGCTGTAAATCTTGGGACACGAAAAAATAATTTTTCCCTTGTCCTAAGACGTATATGCATGTGAAAAAAATACATTCTCGGCGTCCCAACACTTACTAAATTGTTATAAACTACTATGATTGCTTTTGTTATTATTTAAAAAGATAAATAAAGACTTTGTAATTCACGGGCCGGTTCGAGTTTACCTGGAAGACCAGGCTGTACTATATAATCTACAGTACTTGCAGGGCCGCAGAGAGCGATCACGGGCCCTGGGGTAAGAAACACCTGGACCTATCCTAGTTCTTGTTCAAATAATATTTCTCTTTTATTAAATTAAAAAGCGTTGTTTGGCCCGGGCCCCGAGGATATATCCCCGGTTGCACCCCCCCCCCCCATTGTCGGCCCTGAGTACTTGCACAGTGCAAATCGTCGTGCCTAGCGTCACTTTAATGCTTGTTTATTTCCAAACAGATTAGATGCAGATTTTGCTTTATTCATTTTTTCGACCAATCCCATTCTTCCAGATAAAACTTCAGCTAGTGGTAATAGTGTTTCATTTACGTTGATCCACATACTCACGAGTTACTCTTTTCCAATGATATAAGCGATGCTTCAAACTGAACTAATCCTTATGAAAAGGTACACCCGTTTGATTGTGCAAGGCACAGCCATCATAAGTGTCATGATAATGAAAGAATGGTAATGGTAAAGGCTAAAATTCTGAATATAGATCAACTTAGATCATAATCAATCTATTTTACTTTTGTGTTTTGGCTGAACAAAATCATAATTTTCCACATAAATGGAAAGCAGGATGTTTCGGCGTCTCCTTTGTTTATAATTGGCGGTTTTGTCTTTTGTTTTTCCGACAGCAGTACAGGACAGTTAATCAATAAAATCCTGAAACTGGCTTTAGAGGGAAATTTGACCGGCAACTATAAGAGTACTTTCATGTGTAATTGCCTTTCACTTCGTAATAGTAGAACGATTACCGTAGTTTTGTAAAAGAAACCGGGTCACAATTAGTACTTCCAGTTCAGTACCCACGAATGTAGTTCTAGTCTATTTTTAGAACATTTTTTCCTCTCTCATTTTGGTGGTGATAGAAGAGTTTTATTGGTGCATTTTTTGGTAGGGATTTAAAGGTAATTGTTTATTCTTGAGAATATGAGCTTATGGTATGGTTCTCTGTGTGTATTTCGGCGACAGTGCACAGTGAGTAATAAGGCCTTGGTGATGATTCGGAAGTGAAATCTGTGTTTCATTGCAAGTTGGTTTGTTTACAGTCCAGTCTCTCAAAAAAAAAAAAAAAAAATTGCCGGTGAACCTATAACAAGAACATCATCGTGAAGTCGTCTTTGAAGGTATTTTAGATTAACATGCGATCTGTATTGATTGTCACACAGAGGAAAGTTCAGTACTGAGAAACCAAATGTAGAGAATATATAGTAAAATTAATTGTGTTCTGGGTCCTGTTCAGTGCAGTAGTGATTAACGTTTAAATTGGTATAAAATCTTTATTATTCATGATCGACATATGACATGATCCGGAAGTGAAATCTGTGTTCCATTGCATGTTGCTATGTTTACAATCCAGCCTCTCAAAAAAATTCCGGTGAACCCTTGACAAGAACTTCACGGTGAAGTCATCTTTAAAGGTATTTTAGATTAACATATGATTTGTATTGATTGTCACACAGTGGAAAGTTCAGTACTAAGAAACAAATGTAGAGAATATATAGTAAAATTAATTGTGTTCTATGGCCAAAACGGGGTGTAAGGTTGTTTACATCAAAGCAAACTACAACTCAGTTTTTACGGTATTAACATAATTTTCGGAGCATTATTTCTGAAACGTCGTTGTTGTATTTTGGATTTATCATTAAAGTTTAGTGCAGTGGTGCCCTTGATTCAAATCCAAGGGATGTACTTCATTAAGCGGAATGTACTTCATTCAGCGCATTCAAACATACAATGTACAATGTGGTGGCGCTATTATGTAAATACGCTTACTATCCTAATTGCAGGCGTTGAATCAAGCCCTATTGTTGTTCATTGTTGTCATACTGGGATAATATTTTAATGAGTTAGGTATTTACAATTTCAAAGCAAAATAAAAATTTAATTCCTGGTGCACTGATATAAAAAGTGTATATATCATTTCTGTATAATAGATGGACATGCCAACCCCGAGAGAGTTATACGGGTAATTTTTGACAATTTAAATTTGCCTAAATAAATGCATTTAGAACTTACCGCGTGCATCTTGTTATGTCGTCTCCGACTTTTGGGTCGGCTTATCCGCGGGTCATGCACTCTTTAGTGTTTACATTTTTGGGGGTCGGCTTATACGTAAGTAGATACGGTAAGTCAAATAATTTCTTCAACATTTTGCAAAGGAAATGTGTGTGTGCTTTGGATGTTTAACGTGGCTTTAATGACTTTCCAGTTCTATTGGTACGATGTCTGCAGTGTGGCAATTGATAGTGGTGTCTAACATTGGGGCATCATTCCGCAAACACGAGGCATCATGTCCCACCTGGTCACATTATCCTGGTACCAGACCGACAAGTCCTAACTCGAACCTCTTAATGCTGAGCGCTAGTGCCATTTTTATTGCTATGACTCAGCCGGGCTTCGAACCGGCGACCTCTCGCATCCGAGGCGGGCGTTCTCACCACTAGGCCACTGGAGCGGTTGCAAAGGAAATAAGGAAAGGTATTTATCTAATAAAATTTACGATTAAATCTTAAAGGATAAGAGCCTTTAGTAAATTTTACGACAGTACTTCAAAACTGGTAGGCTTGAACAAATTGAATGAGTAACTTAATACACATCAAATTCACCTTGCACAGCCGTACAAAAATTACTTACACCACTTTACCCCGTTGTCAACCTAAATATCGAAATAAGATTTTCAGCCACCTTGTTTGCCTTATGCTCGTATTACGTTATTGTTTACTTTGTATAGCATTTCTAAAACAGAACGCTGTATATCATGACGAGGTTGCTTTGTTTACTCCTCATCTTGCTGCATGAATTGATCAGGCCTTGGTGTCCATAAATTGTCTTATTTCTGAGTACCGCGCAACTTCTCATTATCAACTCACAGTTTGAAAAGTTTAATGGAATAAATGTATTGAACTTGTATTATATCTGAATTCATAGTGTGATGTGACAATCCATAAATATGCCTTCAGTAAAATGGAGGTAAAACAGTTGCAGCCGAAAGCGTTTTGCAAGTGGTGACAGACCTGTATGCTTGAAACATTTTGAGCACGTGGACAATCAATCTCAAAGAAATAAAATTAAAATACATTTTTACCTGACAATAGACAGGATTTCCTTCATTACACAAGTCTAATCTAAGTCCCATAGTTTACTTTGGGGATTTTTAGCTTTACATTGAGTTTTGTGGTTAGGGAGAACCAGGACAATGTAGTTACCTGCATTTTTCTTACATTTGCTGTTTCTGCAATATGCATATAATTCTAAATAATAGATTCTGACAATCTGTCGTTAACAATGATGGCTGTTAAAGCCAAGTCTGATAATTCTATCAGGTTCCAGTTCATCTCTTCCTCACATTTATTATTATTATTATTATTATTATTATTATTTAGTGGGATTTAATTAGCCAAACGTATTCAGCTTATCAATGTGTTCTAGAATGACAATTTTGAGCATGAAGTTAACGCTGCGAAGAACAATTAATACCGTTTTCGCCATTTTTGGAATAGTGCTTCTTTTGTTCATTACGATCAAAACTTTCACAGACATAGAATGGTCGAATGTATTGCCTTTCGGATACTTTTTTCCATCAACGGAACAGAAGCAACCCCCATTTGTCCATTCCTCGTTCTCAAACAGCGGGGAAATTTCATGAACACCTATATCCTTATTTCGAAGAAGAATTCAATGTTGACAAAGGTTTCCTCGCAAAATGGACACAAGATGGACACATTCATGAAATATGTGATGGAAACTTAAAGGCTTACGGGTGGAAATTTGCACGGCTGCATAATATTCTGATGGATGCCAGAGAATGTCATTTATCCGCTACAAGAGGCAATAGAAGCTTATACGATCATATTATGAGCGGGGATGTTAAAATCAACACGTACTGGAATTTAAAACCAGGATTTTGGAAGTTTTTTTGTAGGAAAAAAGAGACACTTTCATTAAACTTTGAAATCTTGAAAAGTATGTCATTTGCTAACGCCCTCAGCACCGAAACGTTATCAAGCCAAGTTCATTCGAATGAGAAGGAAAACTTGATTCAGTCACATACAAATGTTGTCATTCCAGCTGGGACAAAAGAAAAAGTCACTGAAAAAGAAAATATTACAGTAGTACCTGGGTTCACTATAGCTATTTCCAGAAACGATTATTGGAACCTACACCAGTACACGATGCACTGCTTTCACATTTTCCTGATTAAGATGTACTACAAAAAGACACCAGAGCAGACGACATTAATGGTAGTGGACGGGCACCCGGTCATATACAATTATGAAATGACCTGGAGAAAGCTTGTTGGCTCAGTTGTGAGAGCGGCTGAATTTGATAATCAAGTCTTGTTTAAGGACCTAGTCTGGAGTATTGCAGAACGATATAGTCCCCTTTATCAGTATGACGAGGAAAAAGAATACTTTTTGGAGGAGTATAGGCACTTTTATCTTCAGCAGCACGGACTGAACATCACATCATATTTAGATTGTAGAAAAGTGAAAATAACGGTTACCCATCGGCGAGATTGCGTCTGTCGATTAGGAGACATCAGTGGACATGCAGAAAGAAAGATTTTTAACGAGGGAGAAGTTTTGTATGCACTAAGAAATAATTTTCCTGGCGCTGTAGTAAAGGGTCGACTGTTTGACTCAATGCCGATGGAAGACCAGTTGGCCTGGATTTGAGACACTGATATTTTAGTTGGAATGCATGGGGCAGGGATGACACACTCTATATATACCTCCCCAATCACGCTGCTCTGTTTGAGATGTTTCCATCTGACTTCAAAAATGGTCGGCCATGCTATTGTGTACATAAAGCCGTTGCTTGATGGAGGGAACTAAAATATCGATCTTGGACAAACAATGATCCGAAAATTGAGATTGATGGTGAATATATCAATGTTCCTATCGGTGTTCTCATTGAAAATGTAAAATTCCTTTATGACACCATGTGCAAATCATATTGAAATTAAAGAAGCCATATTATGATATATTTATGAGATAAACATGGAAAATAATTCCCGAAATAATGTTCATATTGTTTCTTTTTTTTTCTTCATATGGGTGCATATACCCTTATACGTTCACATGTGAACTTAGAAGACTTATCATAGTGCAAAGCGACGCTTGATTGTAAGGGACTACATACCCCTCCCCCCAAACTCCCCCCCAAAAAAACAAAAAAACAAAAACAGAAACAACCTCTTCAAAAAACCACAAAGCAAGAAAGTTGCAAAATAGAATAACTATATGGGAACTGCATGATCTGTCAGACATGAAAGTTATTTCTAGCTGAAGACGTTCGCGTCTTTAAAAAGATATTTGCCCATACGATCTTGATAACAACGTTAAACTAGCCGAATAGGACAAAGACGGTGAAATATTTTTAAAAATTTTAAACTTGAATTTACTGCAACGTATCAGGTCATGCTAATCCTATCGCTCTCTTAAATTGCTGTTATTTATATCATCAGCATATGAGTAGCGTTAAAAGTGTGATAAGGTTAAGGGAAAAAAGAGGGTGGAAGTGAGGGTGGTATGATGAGGTGAGTTTCATCTTCTAACCTTGAAATTCAGGAGCAGGTTTCACCGTTTGGTATATATTTGTTGCGTAAATCCCAGACACATTTTATTTATGTCATTTTATGTGGTGAAGAAAACGATATATTTAACTCGTGGCTTCACGTCATAGAAAAAACATTTACCTATGCGATCCATTTGAGTTGAATTCATCAGTCATTCAGTTAATATGCTTAGGTTTTCTTGTTCACTCTTATTCTTGATCATAAACGTATCCTGTAACATGTTCATAATCTTTCTTTCCGTCTGTACGTATGTGAAACACTCAATAGCCGACATTATATATATATATATATATATATATTGAAAATGCTTAAGTGTATTCAACTTTCATCTTACCATGCTTATCGAATTCTTCCATTTATCTACCCTTCAGTATCTCATGCATTATTATATTTTTAGATATAAGTTATATTAGACCTTCCATAAAGAGAATGTTAGATCACAAACATGGTATTTACTCTAATTATATATTGTTAGTTTTGATTCAAATAATTGTAGTTCATATATCTATTTCAATATCAATAATTACTTCAATTTTTAATTCTGTTATTCAGTATTGTATTTGGTGCGGTTTGTGTTTTTTTTTTTATGATTATGACATATGTTTACAAACAATGAAACTTTCACCCGAAATAGATTGTTTTATTATAATAAATTACTTTGCATTAAATTTCCATGTAATGACTTTAGAAATGAGACATCTTTGTTAAAGGCTTGTTCTTACATGACGAGATTAAACAAAAACGAAGGTGATGATTGGTAGATGATCCTTGCGCAATGATATTAGATAAAACAAAAATAATTGGAAGTGTAGACGAATTACCTAACTTGCGTTCTTTGATTTTTTTTTTAAGGTGACAGAGTAACAAGAGTTATCTCCAGTGCGTGCAGACACGAACAACCTCACCTATAGACATTAGTGTTTTGAGAAAAATAAATATATAAGTTTCGGGAATCAGTGCTCAACATAGTCATTATACTTTCTCTATACTGCTACTGCCACAATATAATCAACCGTCTTTGTAATAGTAGCTGGCGGAAGACTTTGTCTCAGGCAGGGTAAGCCACTCTTTCCAACCAGGATTCTAAAACAGTTGGGAGGAGCGGTCTAACTTCGGATGTGAACACGGCTCCAGCGCTCATACGAAGTTTGACGGTTACGGTAAAGTAATAGACTTATGATAAATCTGAGATCAGCCCCCAAAAACCGCTCACAATAAAGACCGGGTTCATTACGATAGCTATCCGATATGTTCCATAGTTGCGATGACAACGGAAAGATTACCATGGTATGCATCCTGTCTGAGACTGCGCTATTGCAAAGATTTTAGTTTTAGTCGTATGCTATCTGCCTTTTTATTCTATCATATTTTTATGCTAACTTGAAGGTATTGTATATCAAAAACAATGAAATTGAACACGTTGGAAAATGTGAAAGCTCATAAGCTGAAATGGAAGTCAGCGAATGGTATTCGATTGTGCTAAGCACATCAGGAGGCTTCGAGTTGGTCACAGCCCTTGGTATCTGTCCGTTTGCATCGCTAGAATACGTATCCAAACCAATGCTTGGCACGAGTTCTGTATATTTAAATTTTGTACTTCACTTTTGCCAATGATTATAACTTGGCTAATCCAAAAACAATGTTTCCATGGCTAATTTTTTTTATCGATGATTGTTTATATAGAATCTGATTTGAGAACATTCATGGCACAGACTTGTGTAAAATTTGATTGGAATTTTTTTTATTGGAATGACTCTCAGATAGGTCAAGTGAAAATGTATATAAATAGGGACATGATAAATAATTAATTCATTCCTGTCTTAGATCAATGTCTGAATTTTATTTTTTGTCAGTTAGCAAAGTTAACAGGTGTTTTCATAATTATTGTTTATTCAAATTAATCATTGGATATACTAGCTGCTCATAGACTTTCGGACTGTTACAAACATTTCTGGAATTGATTCGAAGATATTCTAGATTGAATGAGTGTGGTTCATCAGGACGTTCAAGAAAATTGGAATTCGTTCGGAACATTCAATGATTTTGGACTTGTGACTAGGTCATGTAGAATTATTTGGGATTTAATCCAAAATACGGTAAGTCTTTCTAGAGGGTTTTCTTTTATTGTAGAGAAAACATAACTTGTTGATTTGACTTTGAGTGCTGTTTCAGTTCTTTCTGTTGCATATTTCAAGATCCAGAGTCGTATCTCACGCAGAAAGATTATGTAATATTGTTTTGTCTTTGGGGAACATTATTTGAGCCCATTGTCAGAAAGTATATTGAGATTGCTACTGGCGAATACGTTACCGGCAAGAAGATCTGGATTAGGTTTCAGACACAATCCAGATGGTTACAAAGTAGATGGCAATAATATTTTACTTTTAGGATTTAGGTGTTTCTTTGTCATGGAATTTAGCAATCGTCCTGATTGTTAATTGTCGCAAGTGCTATCAAAAGTAGATGTTTTTTCATAGCATCATACGGTCTGCTCATCGACAAGGGTTTGGCAAGTTCTGGCTTGTTCAACCTGAATTCTATCCAGAACACGATAAAAACTTTCATAAAAAAGACTACAGCGGGTATGATAATGATCCGATTGCGATAGGTGGCATAATAATCTTTGGAGACTGCGATAAATTTGCTGATTTAGGTGGGTCTGCCAAATCCAAATTATCATCGAATCGCATAATAAATACGGCTACGTAATCACAAGCGTTCCAGATTGTATTACAACTGCGATAGATGATATAGCTAACAAGTATCCAGAGTGAAAGGGAAATTGTTAGGATTACGTAAAATTATATTGCTTACGAGCCAAGCTATGACAGCGGACTCAAGATCACTATGTCAAAACTGCAACATACTGTATTGGAATAAGAATGAAAAGTCAATAGTGATATTATGTATGACTTTGACTCAAGCAGAATAATAACAGCCTACTAGCATGCATACAGCGTAAGGTTATATTTCCTATAGGCTGGAATGTAGAAGACACCAGACCTATGATATAAGGAATCAGATCATTAAATACTGTGTGTGTGTAAAATTTTTTTATAAACGCTCTGAAAATAATTTACCATAAGTCAAATAAGCACCCCCCAACCCCCCCAAACCAAACAAAATACCCTCCCCCCCCCCAACAACAAGAACAAAAAACATCTGGGTTACATTAATAATACGCCGAGACATCTATCGAGCTGGAAAAATCCATTATATGCGACGAATACAACTGATTTGGTGTGTGGAAGTTGTTCTATGGTTTTGTCAGGACCAGTATCTACGGGATTACATTTTAATGCAGGCAATATTTATTTCCTCATCGTAGTTTTAGCTCATGCCATCACTTCAGTGCCAACGCTTTTTATTTGAAAGCTGCTGTGCTGATATTGCTTTGTATACGGTTTGTTTGATACTTGTGGACATACGAGGCTTAGTTGAATCACAATATTAAATATTATTCTGAATCCTTTACCGAGATCAGCTGTGTTGAATGCGGTTCAACGCAAGCAAGTGCTGATCTAATTCAGATTTGTGTACTTATGGTGTAACTTACAGCCTTTTTATTTTGAAGATATTGCTTCCTGTTCTTAAGCATCTCTGCGTATGATTCTGACGTCAGATATAATCTGAATAATGGATTTAGAAAACGCCTGTGCTGGCAACATCTGCTGCGATTGATGCTGTGAAAAAAATAACAGGCACTCACATTTTTCTTATTCGAGGTGGCTTCTAGTTAGATTGCCTCTCATGTCTTTCATATTATGCAAATATTTATTATTCGAATCGACTGTTGCGCTGGAAGAAATGAATCAGGAAGTTTGACCTATTTTTGGTAAAAAAAAAAAAAAAGGCTACTGTCAAAGTTTCTTATCTTCAGTTTCTGCAGGATTCGTGATGTTAGTGTTGTAGGTTGGTGAAGTCTTGGTTTATTATGAATTTAGTCTGCATATTTACCAACTGCAACTAGTGAATTCATATCAGCATTTAGTCGTGTCAAATTTCGTATGATCCGATAATGGGCTTCCACTAGTCTTACCACTGTAATGCGCTTGGGATCTTACGCCTTAGGTACTGGCTTCAGCTTATCTTCTTCATTTGACATCTTCTTTGCTCAGGTTGTTGAGTTTTCAGGTTGTGGTGCTGGAAACTCTTGATCTTATTTACTGATGATGGTTGAAAATATCGGTATGATATTGTTGCGTGAAGGAAGGGTCAGGTTCTTTTAACTTTTATTGCCTAATTTTGGGCAGCGGTAGAACAAATGTATCTCATTATTTCACTTATAAAAGAAATTTGTGATCAGCATGAAGGTCGTTAGCGTCACAACGGACCTTCAGATAATACTTAATAATTATATAATAAGCTTCAACAACATTTTGCACCGTATCTGTTAGCTCAATCCCTTGTTTATTTGCAATCAGCTTGAGAAGATAGTTTGCGTTTTTTACAAGATACTTTTTATGTGGCAGTACATTATAACCCCGAGTTAAGTACGATCTGTGACTTCTGTGACAGGGTCCTCTCCGTTATCAAAATGGCTGCCAGGTATTTTTGTGAGTTTATCATCAAAAGCAACAAGAACCTTTTAGTTTTCTGGCGTTAATTTTGCGATTTGTGCTAGGTCTTCGGGCACCTCCCTCGTGCTGTAATCATGATGTTCATTATATGTTTTAATTTGATAGTAATCTTCTGCTGTCTTTTTCGCAATTACTGCATTTTCGTTTTGTTGTGGCTGCGCTGGGTGTGTTTATTTTTTGCTTCGGGCTGCTTTGAGCTCAGATCCTCATCATTTGAGAATCTTGCAGGTCATCATCGTTATCATACAAATTCATCACTTGCAGTATTGTTTCCAAATCGTCGTAATCTAGGCCAAGTTCTTCGTAATCATTGCTTCTAGTGGTTTTGCATTAATTTCGCTGATTGTGCGACTTACTGTCATCTATATTCTTAGTGAGAATAGCTCTTTGTCGCTGAAAATACTTTCACTTTATCATAATTATCAAGTTCACCTTGCAGCTGGTTCGCCCTCATATTAGCAACAGACAATTTTCATTTTATATCAGCGTTCACTCTGATCGCAGCATGGTTCAGATGAAATAGCTTGTACAAATGTTATAAAGATAGAGCCTTCACTGTGATAATATCCCTTGGCCAGTACGCCCTCAAGGTCAGTTTCATCATGCGCCTCCTCATAACGCAGCTTATGGTGTTGACAAAATATCAGCTAGTGTGAATATTTGAAATTAACTAAGACCAGGGTTGGTTGGCGTTACTGAATATACGACTCATCGTGTATTTCGAGGTACCTGCAATTGGGATGACGAAGCTATATATTTCAAATCCTTTTGTGAAGGTTCTTGATGAAAAAAAAAAGCCTTTCAAGTGAAAGAATCACTTGACTCTTCCAACTGCCACTTATTCCTAAATTCGTTGCCACCCATCCAACTGTCAGCGAAAAACGTCAAATGCATGCCGATGCTGAACAATCTATCCGAAACCAAATATATTTTATACGCCGGACGTCGGACATTCATTTCCTGGCGGTGAATATGGAACTTGACATTTCAGTATACCTTTAGGTCTTTTTGTAGTTGCACATTTTTCCATAGCTTATTAGCAATTTTGTTTTAATTTCTTGACATATTGTTGGCCATGTTAAGATCTAAAGCTGGAGAATATACATGTATCAAATACTGTTTATCAAAAGTTGTATCATATAGATTTTTTTCTATAATACATGTCTGTTTCCATATCTTAGTCTCTAACTGTTTAACAGTTTTGTTTTGACATAACTTTCAACATTGTTGGCTCAGTCATGTCGACGATGCATTAAGTTCACTCTCTACCGAATTACCTTGTCTCACATAAACTGATTGGTGTGTGTTTGTGTGTGTGTGTGGGTGTGTGTGTGTGTGTTTGCGTGAGAGAGAGAGAGAGAGAGAGAGAGAGAGAGAGAGACTGTGTTTTTATGACTGTGTTTCTTCTGTGCGTGTATTTCGAATATAATTGATTAGGTTGATGAGTCCCTAATGTTTCACATTCACATTGTTGAATATTTAGCATTGCTAATAATAGCCATGTACACATGTTTTTTAAATTAAAACACCCTAATGTCGCGGAATAAAGAATATTACTCTCCAACAAACTTAAATAGTAACATAACATAGTGGAATAGTTTAAGTAAATGGCCAAACATAAGTTTTGGTTAGTTATGTTCACGATTACCAAGAGCTCGGAAAAATGTCATTTCCGACGGGAAACACTTAAGAAATAAAAGTGTGGTCTGCCTGTAAATCGTAATAATACTTCCACCTCATTTTACATAAAAAGACACAAAATTTACTTTCGTTTCTACAGTATATATCTGTATATATATACGAGAATGTGTACCAAGATCGAAATCGAATGCAAATAGATTATGAGAAACCGACCACATTGCACGTGAACGATATGTTTATGATAATGAAGTGCGAGAGTTGCTTTAGACCCACAAACTAATGAAACAATGAAATGAAAATAAGACCCCCCCAACTAATGAAACAATGAAATGAAAATAAGACCCCCCAAACTAATGAAACAATGAATGAAAATAAGACCCCCCCCCATGAAACAATGAAATGAAAATAAGAAAAAATGCAAACAACCAAGAACTCTCTACTAAGACTCAAAATCGAATACTCTTTAAAACATATATTTTATAACTACTTAGATGTATTTCGTCCAGTAGTTTATGACAATAAAACGAATAAAAGATGGTTATCTATACATAATATATACAAATATTTATCTTGCGTACGCCACCTTCTGCCTCCTTTTAAAATCTGAAACATTGTAGTGCTTCAACAGCTCACTGGCATTTGATGTGAAATCAAGGGTACAACACTGGCAAGTTGGTTTTATTAATTTCAGATAAATATATTTAAAGCAGAATACGTCACTGTTTTCTTGTCCAATTGCCCATCCTTTTTCCTTAACACACACACACACACACACACACACACATGAAACAATGACTCAGTCACACAAAAATATTGTCACTCCAACAGGAAATATAGAAGCTGTTGGTAAAAAAAGAAAATATTACAGTAATATATGGATTCACTATAGCTATTTTAAGAGATGATTACTGGAACTTACACCAGTACACGATGCACTGCTTCCACATTTTCCTGATGATGATGTACTACAAAAAGACACCAGAGCAGACGACATTAATGGTAGTGGACGGGCACCCGGTCATTTACAATTATGAAATGACCTGGAGAAAACTTGTTGGCTCAGTTGTGAGAGCGGCTGAATTTGATAATCAAGTCTTGTTTAAGGACCTAGTCTGGAGTATTGCAGAACGATATAGTCCCCTTTATCAGTATGACGAGGAAAAAGAATACTTTTTGGAGGAGTATAGGTACTTTTATCTCCAACAGCACGGACTAAACAGCACATCATATTTAGATTGTAGAAAAGTGAAAATAACGGTTATCCTTCGGCTAAATTACGTCTGTCGATTAGGGGACATCAGTGGACATGCAGACATATTTTTAGCGAGGGAGAGGTTTTGTATGCACTAAGAAATAATTTTCCTGACGCTGTAGTAAGAGGTCGACTGTTTGACTCAATGCCGATGGAAGACCAGTTGGCCTGGATTCGAGACACTGATATTTTAGTTGGAATGTATGGGGCAGGGATGACACACTCTGTATACCTCCTCAAACATGCCGCTCTGTTTGGGATGTTCCCATTTGACTTCAAAAATGGTAGACCATGGTACTGTGTATACGAAGCAGTTGCTCGATGGAGGGAACTAAAATATCGATCTTGGCCAAACAATGATCCAAAAATTGAGATTGATGGAGGATACATCAATGTCCCAATCGGTGTTCTCGTTGAAAATGTAAAATGCCTCTATGACACTATCTGCAAATCACAACGACATTAGAAAAGCTATATTATTATTATTATTATTATTATTATTATTATTATTTGTTTCGCTTATATTTGCTCATACGTGAAGAAGAACGATTTTTCATATGGGAAAATATATCCTTACGTTATTTCCCATTGTGCCAGGTGATGCTTGAGTGTGTCTATACTGTTTATTCATGCAGGAAGAAAAATTAGTACTTTGTGCTGTGGAACAAATATATGAAAACTGCATTTTCTTTCAGAGATAAAAATATTTCTTGCTAAGACGTTCGTGTCTCTAAAATGTTATTTGCCCGCACCATCTTGGCCAAAAATGAATTAAAGCTGCTATGATGCATTACTGAATTTGATTTGTTTTTGGTTTGATAGGGTTACCGTATATGTTTTACCAAGTTTCAAAACTATAGTTTCGTGTAAGATAATACGTCATTCCAATCTTACCCTCTCTTAAGTCGCCGATATTTATATTATCATCCTATGAATACGGTTGAAAGTGATGTGAATTTAGGGAGAAAAGGAGTGGAAGTGGGGGTGCTGTGATGAAGTCTGAATTTAATCTTGTAAGCTTCGATTTAGGAGCAGGCTTGGCATATAATAAAAAGGAATTTCATTTCCTGCTTAAATACCAGATATATTTCATTTTTATGGTGAAGAAAACGATATATTTTAACAACATCTAAAAAAGCATATCCAGTTTTAACTTAGGAAAAGAAAATATACTATATATAAACACCCATGCGATTCATTTTAGTTGAATTCATCTGTCATTGATTAGAAATAATCTGAGCCATTTGCCTAGATCACTCTGATTCTTGATCACAAACAAGCACATGTCCCCTATCTTTCTTACTGGCAATCGGTAGGTCGATCTATCAGTGTCATTAGCAGGTAGCGCAGCAGAAAAAAGATCAGTGACAAAATTTCACGCACGCCAGCTTAAGTGAAGAAAGCTATCAAAGAAATTACTCCAACAAAAGAAGCCGAGCGTGTGATGACAACCACAGCTACAAATATTGTCTAAGCAGGGTCAAAAAATTATGAATGAGCTAGATATGCGGACAACACCAGCTAAATCATGAGCATCAATATCAAATATTGTTGTATCGGGTATAAAGAGATATTTTTATGTAACATTGGTGTATTATCATATTCTCGAGATTTTCATCCCAAGTTTTCAAGCACTTTGACGAGCCTGCAGTAGACAAGTCTACCGAATACGAGTACATTGATTAACTTGAAAAGGACTCACATGAGATGAATAAGAATGGAACAAAGATTATTGATACAATAGACGAAGACGTTTCCTAGCTGTCTCACAAAAGTTTTCTTGAAGTCAGCGGTTATTTACAAATAACTGCCCCTCCGCCAGCTAATTACGCTGCTAGTACAATTGTGGCTCTGGCAAATGATGGCTGTAGTTTGTTTAAGAAAATGCGATACGATCTTAATAACCAAACAGTTGACGGCATCAGCAACTATCTCCCTGCTTCCAACATATTTATTAATTTAATTTCTATGAGTGATGGCCAGAGCAGAAGCTCATCTTCAATTTTTTAAAGGATACTGGCACTGGCGCTGCTGATGGTAAAGCGTTTTCAAATGCCACAGACTTAGTTCCACTGGCAACAGTTTGTGATACTGCTAGCGTTACAAGGCGTGCCACATATAATTTAGGATTTGATATTAGGTATGCATGGTGTTGCTTCTGAGTTCTCTATTTGGATTTTGTCGTGACATAAACAATATATTAAGAAGCGTCATACGTCAAGCACACTTTGGTCTTGAATAAAGTAGATCATGTCACTTATATGCACCTAACAGTTGGTGTAGACAACGGGCGGTTTATGCTTACTAAATTGTCTCTCCGGATACCAAAGGTGACTCTTTCCATCTATCACTCGCTCGAGTTAGTAGAGAATTGATGTCTCGACTTAGGAAAAAGGTTTATTTCCAGCAAATGCTCATGGACAAAGCGTCAAATATCTGATGGCGTAGTAGTCAGTAAACTGAGATGGAAGATGGGAGAAAAGCTGCCACTAATTAAATATTCATATATTCAGATATGCAAATACACTTGCAAAAAAACGACGGTTTTGATTGGCTGTATAACACATTCGTTTGGAAAGATTCCCATAAACCATAAATTATACTTCCTGGTTCAGCTTGAGCCATATCCGGTTGGACGCAAATTTCAAATTTCACGAATAACGATTACTAATTACTGCATCTAAGCTACATTTTTGTTTGTTCATATATATTTACCAAGTTTGCTCATATATGTAATAATAATTGCTGACGCTTTCATTTATTTGACAGTTTATTTTAGAGCACAAATTTAGCAAACTAGTTTGTATAGACTGCTGGTGCGTTCCTCACTGCCGACCGATTTGAATTTTCATTTCAGTCTGGTATCAAGTTTACTTTGGTTTTTGTGAATATTTGCGGAATTTATTTGATACTGTACTTAAATTGCCGACTTTGTTGTTTGAGTGTTTAAGTTTGATTTACTTCGTAAGTAAAAAGTTAAGTTTAGCTTGTATATCCACGTTATAATATACTAGTTAGGGTAGTAGTAGCAGTAGTACTGTTAGCTTAAAGAAAATACTAGGAACTGTTTAATATTCATTTGATAAGTGTTTATACGTTTTTATAAAATATACTTCCTTTAAATAGTTGATATTCATTTCATATTAATAGTTTATTTCACGTATACTTGTCAAAATGTCGAGGAGCATTTTCATTGCAGGTGATTCCAACTTAAAGCAACTGTCTGGTATTTTGAATTTTCCCAACTTATTCCTATTATGTATTCCTGGTGCAAAATTGGTTGGAGATATCACGGATTTTAAATCCAAAGTGTTAGATGGTGTCCGAGCCCAAAAGCCTGACCTACTGATTCTTCATATAGGTTCGAATGATGTTGGAAATGATGTGAACATATTCACAAGGTATTTTTGCTTGTCGATTTTAGTTTAAAAACATGTTATCATTTGTGCGCAATATTTGCAGCAGAACTATTATAAATATTTATTGTATATATCATTTATTACTTTAAGAGTAAAACTGGTTATTAGTGAAGTCCAAATTGTCTCTCTATTTTGAATAAGACAAGCATAATTTTTTTTCAAAAGTCCTACAACGTAAGACACATCACCCGATATTTTTGTTCTGGGGGGTGATAGGTCTTACTGCCTAACTAACGGCGCTGTGTAGCATGTTTTGATGTCGACTAACAGTGTAACGAAAGTCAAATTTTCAGGAATATCACGCACAACTGGCAAACTTTGACTACTCGTTCCAATGTCAACCGACATCGGAACACGCTATACAAGGCCATTATTTGGGTAGTAAGACATAGCACTAAAACAAAAACATGTGCTATGTCTTACATTGTAGGACTAAATTTTCAAGAATGTTTTTATGTTTAGCATCCATATTGACTAGGGTTTTTGAGTACCCAGCAAGCTACCTTTATTAACTGACAATCCCCCACCCACCAGAATAAACGATCTTAACATCAGAGGAAGGGGAACATTAATTAATATGATAAACTTTGGTACCATTGCATATGACTTTAACAATGCAACAGCAAAAAGTGACACCATGCATTGTGCCTAAATCTGGCCTAATGATGGCAAGATGGGAAAGAGATATTTTTGCATAGAGCTTGAGAGTTGAAAAAAGTAACCCAGAGAGCAGATGTTTCTATGTATATTTTTGTTTATATGTCCCAAATGTTAGCATGTACCTGGGTGATTATTTTCTTAAATTTTCAGAGCTGTAATATTAACATATGGTTTGCATTTTTGTAAATTTCTTTTTGTACATTTCTTGCTTTCAGCTGTTACAGAGATTTTATTCATCAGCTTCTGTTAACTAATCCCATGATGATGGTTAGTGTGTGTGGGATTCTGCCTCGAACTACCAATAACTTTAAATCTTTGGATTGGAACTGGACTGTTTTACCACACTTACAAAGAGGATGTGCAGCACTAAATGATGGCATTATGAGGTTGTTTGATCAAAATAGGCATTTGGAACGTGATGGACTCCATCTAAATAGAAAAGGTGCATATGTATTGAAAACAGTAATGGAGTCATTTGTTGTTGATCTTGACAAGATACAGATAAATAGTGCTGTTTAATTTGAATCCTCGGACCTGTGCCACACTGTTGATACCCGTATGTCTTATGCAGATGTAGTAAAGCAGTTTCCACCCAGAGAGAAACTTCAGCCAATGGATTACATGCATAAGGTGATTAACATAAATTATAGCTTTGACTTAAAAGCTAAACTTGCTTTTAATATGATTACGGTCAAGTATACATATCAGTGTATGTTTTGTAAATGTCATTGGTAAGTAGTTTATTTTTAAATTTTTCTTTAAATGGCATACACATTCGGGCAATCTGTCCATGTTAAATCATTATGTTATGCCCTTATTTATTTTATAATTCCCATTTTTATGAATTTACCACATTTTCTACAATTTGATTTGATCTAAACGGTCACGTGATACTGATCTTGAATTTTTTACGCATCTGTAAATTGCGTTAACTACTTTTGGTTCTCTTTTTCCAGATCATTTGATGTGAAGTTTTATCTATATCAATGCCTTGCACGCTAATAATAACAACAACATGCTCCACTAAATGATAAACCTAGCGTTAATGATCTCTAACCGATGAAATTGTCAAGGTTAAATTGTGTGGCTGAGCGGGTTACAGAACACATCACAAACGCGATACGTTGAAACGGTTTAACGGATTTATGACGTAAAAAAATAAATGAGTGGGCAGAAACAGTTAAAGATACCGGAGCTTCTATCAGCGACGTTTCTGGGTTAGAAAAAAAAATTGAGGTTTCCAATAACAGTAAAGACATTAATCGGAGAGATTTTATACAAACCTAAATATAAAAAAATGGAGCCCCGATAGAGATTATTGATCATAACGCACACACGTGGACATCGGCCGTAACAATATTTCCACGAAACAGAACAGTTAAATTTTATAATGACTATATATTCGATTTGATCAGAAATATTAGTAAGAGTGACCCTGTATCCGTGTGGTTATTTCAAAGTTCGGAATCCGTAAACTATGATCAGTGTGTGAGGCCTAATGGCGATATTTATCGTGCGGGATCACTCCACGAGGAAATGAAAAATATTGCGTTGAAATACACGAACAATAATGATGTTATCGAACAGTTAGGGAATAATTGTTTTACCGTTCCGTCAGATGCTGCCCACGCTGCTCAGGAGAAAAATTCATGGTCGCCGATAAGATCGGAATTTATTGTTGATGTCCAGCGCAATTGTGCCGAATATGGACACGGCGGATTGTGGAATACTAAATATGATCATAGCGACGTTATCTCGGTTGATATGGTAGCATGCTATCCTGGAAGTTTTGTTGGATAGGGAGAATGTTCTGAATATTTTAAGAGATTTGGACTTCCAACACACGAGATGACCAGGGTTGCAATAAACTGACCTTACCAGATTTTGACCTGACTGGATTCGCCTGTATAGTGTCATTCGAGCTTGCGGAAAATCTGCATCCGATTATTTATGTGTGGCTTGGAAGACATTTTTCAGAAAAACATTGTTCTCCAATAGTTTTATTACAATACATACTTGATGTAGCAAAATTGATATAGTCGAAAGTAAATGAAGCAATTATATCATATCGTCCGCAGAAGCAAGTTTGGTTGCCACAACAAAAGAAATATTCTGATGAGGAATATTCTGATATGATTGATTATGAAAATAAAGTTGCAAAAGATCTCGGCAGAAAAATAATCGGTAAGTTTACTCAGGGTAGTTCATGTGATCATAAACGACACTGTAAAAGATTAATTATGGACGATGTTGAACTTGATTTTATAATTGCTGATACAACAGAGAAAAACACATTTATAAGCCGAAGTAATGCTTGTTTATCAGATAGCACTAAATTAGGCACAGTTGTGAGCTTTATCGATGGTGAGTCACCGCAGTTTGCTCATTTAAGATCTTCGATGCTCTCGTTCGTTTCGATAAATTTATTATCGATGATAAGCAGATTTCCTCTCATTGCGGTTAGAGTCAAAAATATACGGATTTGTTAAAACCATTACTTGGCGTTGATGAATCATGGGGCGAATGGAGAATAAAACGAGACAATATACTTGGTTATTCTGAATCCGCCGACGTTGAAATTAAGGGGACATATTGCAGGAATAATAATCAAGTATCAAAATCATCAGTACCATGTGTATATAATCCTGTGGCCAGACTTAAAACCGTTTATCTCAATGGGCCTGGTGGTTCTGGTAAAACAACCCGTGTGATTGAATTATTTCTGAACAACTATTCAGATATGATTGTTTTGACACCTACACACAGACTGGCCAGAGAAATGAACGAACGAGGAGTAAAATCTCAAACTTATCATTGTTTTTTTTTAGATGGTGAGGTAACGCATGGACTTCTAAACGAATGGGTGAGAAATACGTTCCTGGAATTATTATCTGGAATGAAATATGTACGGTATCGCTGGAAATATTAAAAATATTTCTTGATTGGTTATTGACAAAGAATACTGCTGTGATAATGTGTGGCGATCATGGTCAACCACCACCTTTTGTTGGACAGTCTCCGCACGAATGGTTAAAAACGTTTGTAGATTATTACGAGGAGATAACTGATGATCATAGAGCTATTGATGAACCGCTGAAAGAGTTTAAGAAATTGATCAGACTCCAGCCAGATAGAATACAGTGTGAGATAATGCGTGAAGTAATTCCAGAGACTACGATGAATCATTCTGGAATTTGTGGAGGCCAGTTGACTTGATAGTTGCAAGTAGAAAGATAGTTCGTGATATACTGCAAGAGAAATTATTTCTGTTACACAAGGAAAGATTTTCAATTTGTGTTATCGCCCAGCAGATACACGACGACAAAATATTGAAGTTGAGATTCCTGGTTGCGGTGATAAACAAAATATAGTATTAAATGATATTGTTGTTGTTCCTGTTGATGTTGTTGAGAGCGCGTTAACGATGGACAAAACACCATGGACACGAGGATACGCTATAACGTATCATTCATCACAAGGATTAACCATTTCTGATACAAATATTTGGATTATTGATGATCGGATCGAATGGTCAAATTTAGTTTATCTCGCAGTGTCCCGAGTCAGAAGAATATATCAGCTGCGGAGGGTTGTCGGAGATATCACCGACACCGATGATGTAATTAATAATGAAGTTGTCAGGAAACATTATCTGGTTATAAGCAATGTGACCAAAAAAATAAACGCGAGTTTGATCTCGATGTTGAAATTATGATGACACTGAAACAACGACAGAATAGTCATTGTGCAAGCTGTAACACAGTAATGTTGTGGCAGTATTCGAATAATAATCCAATACAGCTTACCGTTGATAGAATTAATAGTAGTCTTGGTCACACACGCGAAAATGTGATGCTGACCTGTCTTGAGTGCAATCGACGTCGAGCAGCCAGTTTACAAAAGTGAACGTGGTGGTAATTGTGTGTCTTCAGAAATTACTTGTAATTATTCACGTACAAATCCACGCTGAGGAGCAGTGGAATCTAGTCTGTAGATTGCAGGTCTACCCGTGGATCTGACCACGCTGGAAATTTTATGTGTGGTCACACTCCAGATATGATCAGTTGTTCTTTTTTTACCTCCTTCAAGTTCACCGGGTTCATATAAATATCTTACAGTCACATTACCCAGTATTGGTTGTTTTGAAAAGCCATGTCGTTGTATTGGTATGTTTCTTTGTGATTGCATTAATGGGCTTCATGGCAGTTGCACGAGTAATTTCATTATTTAACGCAGCTGTCACACTTGGTAATCTTGCAACCCATTCACGAGATCTCTTGTCTGCCTGAACTATTTCTTTCGCATACTGGTATCCAAATAACCGTTCAGCAAGTGTTCGATTAAATCGTTCAACTATTCCCTGATCGCGATGAATTGCGGCATGCACTCGTCTGATTTTAGCATTATGTTTTTTCATCAGAGATGATACTCTAACAAGAAATTCTTTTCCAGGATCAACCTGCAGCAGTTGTGGCCATCGTAGACCACCACGTTGATAAATTATTTCAAAAGCAGATGAAACTTCAGTTGCTGTTATTGCTGATAGTGGTTCTGCTTCTTTATATCTACTTGCAAGGTCAACAACAGTTAACGCGCATTTGTATGTGCGTGATTGACGTATGCCGGTTTTAATAGTATCGTGTGGTAAAAACAAAATATCTGCTTGATGAACTTCATTGGGAGCGCTGACATCAAAATGTGCGTGCTGAATTCTTTTTGGTGGTGGTAGGTAAATTTGCCATATTGCCTGTCGTGCTAACCAATTCGCAGCAGCAGAACGTGAGACATTTGCTGCATCAGCAAGTTTACTAATCGCTGCTCTACGTCTCCAATATCCTTTCGGGCTATGGTAAACCGATTCCAGTATTATGATAATAATCGGTTGATTAATTACCGGCCCCTAGCATTAGTTTAACTTTCACCGCGGATTTTACTAGGAAGCTAGCAAGTTTTTCCCTGAGATCTATTTTTTATGGAATTTAACGCATGAATCAATTTCACATCCGCAATATGTCGTTGAACATGACACGCTTGATCAATTGCGTTTATTGGATACTCTCCAGGTCTTGGTTGATCTCATTCGTCAAGTCGGATATCAAGTCGGGTTCCAGGACCACAGTAATTGTATCCAGGTAGTTGTTTTCCTCCTGGGTATTTAGCCCATGGAGTCCCTGTTAATTTTCCCAGTGAAGCAGCGATATCACCACCTGTCTTCCTTGACTTGTCAATGACGATGGAATCGTTAGAGATAAATCTGTATTTTTGTGTATCACATTTCACACACTGACCTGTTAGTGCACGCTTTTTTTATTATTATTGTTGTTAATCCACTGGTCGGGGTGGGTGCCCTGCATTGATCACAATATAAATTCATATTATTTATTATATGGATATAATTGACTTCTCAGCAACACGAAATTTACATGACCCCAGATCTAGGTATCGTATAGGTCTCGATAAAATGTTTGGTTAATTACAGCAGCAGAGAGGGTGAACGACAAAAACTGAGTGGGCGGGTGGGTAAACAAAACACGCCTAAAATTCGAAAAAAAAGTCAACGATGGGATAACAACTCACACTATTTGGTCTGTTTTCCCTTGTATGGAAATGCGCTCGGTTAGAGGCTTCGATTTAGCTTTATTGACCTTTTTTTCAGCCCTTCGTAGGACCCTCCAGTTTTGCTAACGGACCCTCTGTACAAAGTTGTAGGGTTCACCCTCTCTGCTGCTTCCTCAGTGTTAGCACCCTCATTGTCCACTTCTTCGTCCGTGTCTTGTGTAGCATGTATTGTTTCCTCAGTTTCTGTCGTAGCCTCTAATTCGTCCGAAGTTTGGGCCTGCTCAAGAGCTGAGGTGGTTTCCGAAATGGTAATGTCCGTCTTAGCTTTCACGTCCTTCTCGTAATTCTGCCGAGTAGTGGTCTGGGTGGATATTGATGTTTTCAGCATTTGGGGTGCCTGTAACGGTTCTGGGAATCCCGGTGTGTTGTTGAAAGTATTAGCCAGCGTATTAGAGTGGTCGGCTTTCCTGGCTCGGGCGGCTTTCCTCCTCTCATTACGTTTCCTTTTGCTGTGTTTTTTAACTAAACCATAGTCTCCAAGTTCTTCGTTAGTCAGGTCCACTCCCTCTGTGCTAATATCCCATGTTAGAAGAAGCGTCGTTCTTTTCGCTCCGGCTCGCAAGCTCCAATTTGTAGCTTGTTTCTTTTCAAGTGCCTTAATGGCCCTCAGGGCTGGAGCGGGAATTACTGCAATCGCTGGTAACCATCTTGACGACAAGCTTTGTTCTGCAGTGTTGCGTTCCATCACTGCGTGCTGTTCTGTTCAGCTGCTCCATGTGACTAATGAATGGGTAGCCAGACTGCTTACTTGCTTACTAAGTTTGTATTTAGGTCGCATTCACCTACTCGGGCATGCGCGACCGTTTAATGCCCCCACAGGGGACTAGTAGATTTTTTCGAGGAGGACGGAATGGTGCCGTGTCCCTCAACGCTTTAATGCACATAATGTGTACTGATTAATTTGTCCATTCCAAGACAATGTAGTCCCATTGGTCGTGTGGTGAGTGGAATAGACCCGCACGCACTCACTTATGCACAAAATATCAGGTCGAGGAAAGGAGGGCAGGGCCACAGGAAGTGGAGGTACCATACGTCCAGGATGAATAATTTTGGTTCCCAGTTTCCGATGATAAATGATGTCTTCAAGCTGCCTTTAGAATTTGGAATAATATTTGTGCTGTTTGTGGTGGTAGAATTGACACAGTGAATCAGCCTAGTAATTTATTTAGTAATTTTAAATTTAATGTTTTCCGCTTAGTGCCGGCTACCTGATGGCTGGGTTTGACCACCTTATAATTCTAATTTTGAGGTCCTAAGTTATACCCATCTAGTTTAGTTGTCGCATTGTGCGGCAGGACCTGATGGTTTTGGGTTTTTAGCCACCTTATAAAGATAATTTGGGGTCTTATGTTTTGATCAGATAATTTACTTGTGGCATTGTGCGGCTGGGCCTGATGGCTTTTGGATTTTAGCCACCTTATAAGGATAATTTGGGGTCCTATTTTATACTTAATTATTTAGTTAGCCAATTGTTGCCACATGGTGCAGCTGGCCCTGATGGCTGGGGATGAAGCCACTTTATAATGACTAAGTTTTAATAAGCCAGTTTTGATTGTTAATGTTTAAGTGATCCACTATGTCGAGAGTTGAAGAGGAAGGAATTAGGTAGATGTTAGTGGCTGAGTTTAAGTAAGTTTGAGTGGTTTGATACCTGCTTACTATTTTAGAACCTGTAGCTGTTTTGCATTGCTAACGAATCTCACTTCTGGAGCCCATGTGGCACCGTGATGGGTGATGGGTGCAGGTTTAGCATCGGCCCGCGCACAGGCTGGACCACCCCTACTTGGGTGGAAAACCGTATGCCACCTCCACACCCACTTTCCCAACCCGGTAAAAGTACATAACTACGCCAGATGCACTCATAGGCAACTCTATGTTATGGTCACACGATTCGCTTGGATGGATATGATAGTATTTTGATTAAAAATAATGAATCGGTTATGGGATTTATAGAATGAGTGAATAAGAATGGAAATAAAAATGAGGACAAAAGTTACCACTGCATTGCTTACTTGTATATCGCTTATTGCATTGCTTGGCGAGTCACGCCCCCAACGCCGCCCGCAGGATCAAAGTGGGTAATGGGTGCAAGTGCCTCATCGGCCCGCGCACAGGCTGGACCACCCCTACTTGGGTGGTGAACCGTATGACGCACCCGCACCCATCCCCCTCCCCCATTAAACTCAAGGAGAGTTTCTTGACATCTGTGTGGAGGCGGCATCAGTCCCGCGTCCCGCCCTGAGTGCGAATTTTATATATTAAGATAGATTTAAATTTTACCTGCTTTACCTATATCTTTGAGGAAAACCAATATGTTTTTGATTGTGAGCTTCGGATTAGGTTGCTCTGGGATATAATTTCTGGGTAGGTATAGGGGGAGCTAATGTCTTTAAGCGAACTGATTAGCTTTTCTCTTGGTATTTTATATTTTGGGCAAACGTGTTGGAGATCCTCAGTGATGGAGCAGTAGGGGCAACTGGTTATTCTTTCTTTATTGTGTTGAATATATTTCCCCATTCTGCCTGCTAGTAGCGTTTTGCCAGTTTTGATTCTGTTAATGACTCGTTGGTTATGTTTACTTATTGTTATTGGGGCTTTTGTTTTTCGACTCACTGTTTTTTGTATCGAGTAGAGCATGCGGCCTTTTGGGCATGAATCCCATTTAGTTTGCTATTTCAAATCGATTGCTTTGGTTATCATGCTATATAATTCTGGAACACTGTACTCGATATGTGTGGGGTTAGGATCGTTAAGCTTGGATTTTGACGCCAAGTCGGCCTTGTCATTACCAGGTATGTTGATGTGTGAGGGCACCCACATGAATTCTACAATTTGATCGTGTTTCATCATGTTTTTAAGAATCAATTTTGTTTCTTTCAGGAAGTTCTCTCGTCCCTTTGAGTCTCCAGTCTCTAGTGTTTTTAGGACGCTGAGTGAGTCGGTACTTATTAGCGTTTTGTGGAATTTCTGGTTTCTTGCAAATTTTATTGCTTCCAGTACGGCCCAGAATTCTGCTGTGAATATAGAGCAACCGTCTGGTAGTCTATTTCCTAATTTCTTATCCAACTCCGGGATAATTAGGGCTGCAGCAGTTCTGTCCGGGTCTTTTGATTTTGATCCATCAGTGTAAATTTTGACGAATTCTTTATAGGAATTGTCAATTATTGTTAAAATTTTTGATCTTATTTCCAACGGTTGTTCTTGTTTGGAGCCGAAGGTTCTAGCTATAAGGTTTATATTGGGTGTTGAATTGGCTCTGCTTGTAAGCAATGGATATTAAGTTCTTTCCTGAATAAATGGATCTTTTTCCCTGATGGTGGGAAGGGGACGAGTCTCTGGCTAAACGGAATGTTGCATTTGCTGATGATGTCCCTTGTAGGGTGATGGCGGTCATGAACTGAGTTTCTAGCTGCATATTTTAGGGTCAGTTCTTCTTTTCGTAGGGTTAAGGATGTTTCGCCTGTGAGTATCTGCAGTTCGTGTATGGAAGTGTTTTAAGGGAACCTGTACAGGTACGTAGTGCTTTGGTTTGGATTGAGTCCAGCCGTTTTAAAAGGGAGGGCTTTGCCGAGGTATAGATCTGACACCCGTAATCCAATTTTGATCTGATTAGGGCTCTATAAAGCGTTACGAGTGTATCCTGGTCAGCTCCTCATTTTAATCCATTGATGTTTTTGAGGAGGTTTAGATCTCCATTGCATTTGCGTATTAATTCGTTAATGTGGTGTTTCCATGTGAGGTGTTGATCAAAATATGTACCCAGAAATTTAGCTACTTTGCTAAACATAATGGGTTCGCCTTGTATGTACAGGGTGATTGGTTTTATCATATATCTGGCGTTAGGGGAAAATAAAACTCCCGTTGTTTTTCCTTTTGATAGTTTGAACCCCCATTTGTCAGCCCATTTACCAAGGTATGTTAGATAGGTTTGTAGACCAGCAACTAGTTGTTTGCTAGATGGATTGCCCGCCTTCCATATCCCACTGTCTTCGGCAAACTGTGATAAGTCAGTTTTTCTAAGGTCGACAGCATGTTCAAGGTCATTGATCATGATGTTGAAAAGAGTAGGGCTTAAAACACTTCCTTGAGGGGTACCGTTATCTAATTTATGGCTTTCTGAGTATTGGTCCCCTATTCTGGTTCTAATATGTCTATCTTTTAGGAAATTATGAATCCATTTGTGCATGTGTCCATTGATCCCATAATGGTTCAGCTTAGCTATCAGGCCATCGGTCCAAACCAGATCATAGGCTTTCTCAAGGTCTAGAAAAATCGCTATGAGATGTTGATCGCATTTTCGCTTAGCGTTAAATGCTAGTTTAATGCGCGAATCGAGCCTGACTAGTTGGTCCAAGGTGGATCTTTTGTTACGAAAGCCGCTTTGGTTCTGTGAGAGAAGGTTGTCACTTTCAAGGTGATATTTAAGTCTGTTGTTAATCATTGTCTCCATCACCTTACAGATAGTGTCAGTGAGTGAGATGGGTCTGTATGATGATAGCTCAGATGGGTCTTTGCCGCTTTTTGGAATTGGAATGACTAAGGCTTGTTTCCATTTATAGGGTATTTGTCCAGTCTTCCAAGATTTGTTTATCATGTCTAGCATGATTTCTTCAATATTGGGAGGGATATTTTTGTAAAATTCGTATCCTAAAGTATCTTCTCCTGGTGAAGTGGACTTTTTTTTAATCTCTGATGGCTATCTTCCACACTTCAACGGAAAAATTATCGTTAAGAGGGGAATGTTTGGGATCCATGTCGGTAAATAGTAAAGGATACTTATTTTCTACTATCGCTCTGTGTGCTTGGAATTGTGCTGAATGGTTGGAATTGCTGCTCATACCAGCGAAATGTTTTGCCACCTGTTCGGCTTTATCCTTGTCGGTTGTCACTCTCTTTATACTGGGTATGCTGTTACCCTTGTTGCCTCTCATGGCTTTTGCTTTGCTCCAACCCCGTTTCGGTTTGCACTACTTAGTAACAAGGGTAGAGCAGTAAGTTTGCCATGATGTTTCCTTTGCTCTAAAGATAACAAACTTTGCCTGTTTTACCTTGGATTTATATTCCATATAATCTGCCGATAAGCCTGTATGCCGGAACTTGTTAAAGACTTTCTTTTTCTCTCTGATGATACCTTTACAGTCATCGTTCCACCATGGAATGAGTATTTTTAAAATAGTATTGTTCTCTTTTCCTGATTTGGGGATACTTTTTGTGGCTGCTTCGTTTATAGCTTCTACGACATTTTGATTGTACCTGTCAATGTCTTCGTCCTGCAATTTTTATATGGTTATACCCGATAGGGAGGAGTTGAAAGTGTGCCAGTCGGCTTTATCCAATCTCTATCTGGGTATTTTGGAGGAGGTGGCGATTGTGTTGTTTAGATTGATGGAGATGTGTATTGGAAAGTGGTCGCTACCTAATGTGGTTTCCTTATCCACTTCCCAGTTCGTCATGGATGATAACTTGGGGGTACAAATTATCAGGTCTAATGCTGATAGAGAGCCGTCCTCTGGGTTAATCCTAGTTTTAGTCCTGTCATTTAGTATAACCAGGTTATTGTTATATACCCATTCCTCAATCATTTTGCTCCTTTTATTTAGCTAGGTTCCTGCCCATCGTTTGCTGTGTGCATTAAAATCGCCACAGATTATATACTCATTCGCAGAGCTGACTAACTGAGTATAGTTTAGAGGTGAAACTGTATATGGTTCTCCACTGTCATAAATGTTGAAAATTTCTATTGTTAGTTGGTCAATGTGTAAGAGTACCGAGTGGTACTCAAGAGATACGGGGTGCTTTGGGTCAATTTCAGGTATGGATGTTGTTTAAAGGATGTATTTGGGAGTAAGTCGCTGACAAAGATAGCTAGTCCCCCTCCCTTGCTTTCATTATCTCTCATAACAAAGATGTTGTTTGAAAAGCCGGGAATTTTTGGTAGACCTTTAGAGTTATGATGTAATAATGTTTCTTGTATACAAATGATATCAGGTTTTTGGTTTGTTTTATTTAATTTAATCAGTAATTCTGGCTTAATTATGTCAAGACCCCGGCTATTCCATTTCCAGATAATTAGTTTGTTTTTCTTAGTTTAGTCGATTTATACATGCGTATATAATATAGTTGTTTTGTTGATTGTATCCCTCATATCTGCTGAATGGAAACAAGGTGTTTCTCTAACAAATTTAGTAGCAATTTGAAAAAAAGGATACATGTAATCTGATTATTTTGAGAGAGGTTTGTGATAACTGCTAATAAATCTTTTAGATAGGAGATAATGGTGGTATGAAAGAACATTTCTGGTGGTGGGATCGTTAGGTTATTTGCATTGCTTGTACCTTTGTCACTTGCATTGCTTGTTGTTTTAGTATTCGTGATGATTCTGGTTTCCTTATTGGGATTTGCGCACTCAGCTCGATGGATGGTCGGAACGTTTGATTTTGATAATTTGTTACTATTTGCATTGCCTTTTTTGTTGGAAACATGTTTTACCTGCTCAACATTCCCTTTTGAGGGCAGAGGGGGAGGGCATCCTGTCAGCTGTTTGGATGTTGGGGGATTGTGAATAGGGTTTGAATAGGGTTTCTGGGGCGATTGGCCCCCGTCTCCTCCCCCTGACGAGTATTTTGCAGGCAATTTAGCGCCTTGGCTTTTGGATATGAAAGGTTTAGTTCTGTCATAAGTCTGACAGTTTCCTTTTCCTTCTTAGCGTATGGGCACTCGTCAGAATAGGGGAGGTGGGATCCGCTACAGTTTACGCATCTTTGAACCCTAAAAGTGCATTTTTTTAAAATTGTGGCTACCACCACAAGTATCACGTCTTTTCCTGAATTTGCACTTACTGGCATAGTGTCCCCTTGATTTGCAATTGCTGCAAAATCGAGGTTTATTAATGTAGTCCTGGAGGGGGTATGAGTAGCCATCAAAGTAAACAAGCAGTGGTGGGGTAGAGCTGAATTCCAGCAAAATGGTCGATGACACAAGGCCACGATTGGTACGTAGTCTAAATGCTCTGGAAATATCGACTCCTTGAGTTATTAACTCTCGGGCAATCTCACTGTTGCTTAGGGGGTTGTGCTTAATATTGAGTTTTATGACTTTTTTTGTAGGTTGGGTTATGTTTGGTTGATTCCAATTCTTTTGTTTTCTCTTGTTGGTGGTTGTTCGAGGAATTGGGTTTTAGTGTGCTGTGCCTCGTTAATTTAATTCTGACCGATTGGACCGATGTTCTGCGTTTCCATATACTTGGCCACCTGTTTAAGGGTACTACATCTGGTTATATTTTTGGCCTAATGATTTGAAAGGCTGCTGAGTAAATTTTCGTCAGGGCCGATGCAATGCTTCTAGTGCTGAAGCTGATGGATTTTGAGTTGCCGCAGGTGAGAAAGTGTATGTTCTTTGCTGTGGTAAGAATTCTTGGTCTGTGGTTTTTCTTGAGTAGCAGGGTTTGACTGTTCCGTCTTTTTATGTTTTTCTTCTTTCGTTGGGTTGGGAACTTGAGGTTTAGGTGTTCGAAGTTTCAGTGTGGATACTTGCTTCGTTTTGGTTGACTTCTTGGTGTCTTCGATCTTCGTCTTTTTGGCATTTGATATTCTGCTTGCAGGCGTTTTTCCTTTTCCTTAATCTATTTCCTGTTCCGGTGATCTTTCCTTTCTGACAGGTGATAGAGCATGTATGTAAAAACTGATTTCTTCTTCTTCCGTTTCAAATAATCCTTCTATTTCCGGATCTGCTTTTATAGAGGGTCCGGGAGTTTGTCTGGAGTGGATTATATTTGGTAGGGGGTTTGTCTTCGTTCTTGGGTCATTGTTGACCTTGGTCTTTGTCTTGCAGATGTTGCTCGGTTTATTAGAGATTTTTGTTTGCGGCTTTGGTGACTTTGGTAGTATGGGAGATATTTGATTTTTCTCGTTCTTCTTGCCGCGGTTTGTTTTGGTGCTGGTGAGACTTCGATCGTCTGTGTCAGCATTGACATGTTGATTTTGGGGAAGGGGCGAATGAAGGGGTGTGGGTGAAGGAGGTAATGGAGATATGCATTGGGGTGGATATGAGATTGGGGATAGGGTTAGATATGGTGAAGAGTTAGTGATGGGCGTTGGGAGAAGGTCGGTTGGTTCGATTGTGTGAGAAGGTGGGGATGGTGCAGTCTGGTCTTCAATTACGCCTGGGAGTGTTATATCCTCTCCCATTGTAACTGGTATTCCAGCGTCTGGCAAAGGAGGGATGGAAAGCTCTGATGTAATTTCCTCAAATGTTGCAATTGAGTTGTAGTTAAAAACAACTTGAAGTGGCTTTTTCCTATTGGGTGATAAATTTAGAGTTTCCAGGCCACTTAAATTGGGAGTGTTTATTTGGTCTGCAAAGTTTGCCGAAGCACTTGAGTTATTGGTTCTTAGAGTGCTTTGCATTATGAAGGGCATTTGCGGAGTTTTGATGACACCTGGTTCCAATAGTTTCTTTTTGTCAGGAAATGAAAGTGAGAAATCGCCACATGGTATGTTTTCGATCACATTCAAGGGGCGTTGAACGGTCACGCATGAGGTAGGGCTAGATGAAAAATGCCCCACTATGGTACGGAGGTTGAGGGGACTGTTGGATTTGGAATCCAATAGGGGTCTGTCACTATTGTCATTGCTTGTTGGGTTTGTATTTGCGGTAGGACTAGACGAAAATTGGTCCATTATAGTACGGAAATTGAGGGGACTGTTGGGTTTGGAATCCGATTGTGGTCTGCTACCATTGTCATTGCTTGTTAGATTTGCATTTGAGGGAGTTGTGGCATTAAGGTCACCAAGCGAGTTGTTCATAGAGTTATTGAGTTTGGTTGCCAAGTTGAGTGTGTTATAAGCTTTCCTGATCTTATGTCTTATGGTGTTCATTTTGACCTGTGACCTAGTTACTCTTGACATTTTGGAAAAAGGAGCCAAAACCTGAATAGTGAAAAGTAGGTCAGAATTTTCTACTGCTTTTTCTACCTTTAAGAGTAGAAAAGAGAGGTATGTATCAAATGTTTGTAATAATTATTTGAGGGTGGCATAATAATTGTTAGTGAATAACTGGGGAAAAAAGAAAGGAAAGATGTGTGTTCAAACAGCACAAATAAGTACCCGTAGGTTTAATACCAAATTGATATAAATTTTACCTTTTGATTTCCCTCCCTAAACGAAATTTTGTCTTGATGGAGTGAAAGCATAAATTGGGTTGCTGCTGGGCGGGCTGCTGGTCCACGTCTGCAGGTTGAAACCGCTTGGAGAGGCTGCTAGGCGGGCTGCTAGTCCTCGTCGGCAGGTCTTACTGCTTGGCGGGCTGCAATCGGTAGGGTTGGCTATTCCAGATGTTGTTTCAGTGATTTTGGTGGTTAATGGTTGCTGTGTCCAGACCGTTCCAATCTACAACTTCTGTGTTTGTGGATCTGTACACTTCTTACGAGCGACAAGACCCAATAGACGTGTGGTCCGTTCTGTGTCAGTCGACTGAATGTGAATCCAAAATGAATGAATATAGCCAGACTGACGAACTCTACACTTTATATATATCTGAAGCACGGACGTGAAGAAAAACACCCCCCTTACACCAAAACTAACAATACCCATTCCACCATCAATGACATCGAACGCGCGGACCTAAAAGAAACACGTTCGTATTTTTACTACAAACACACTTTATTACCACTCATACATATAAAAACAAACTATGTTACATTTCAGGGAAATGAAGTGTTTATAGGCACACGTCTATCTTTTGACATAAAACAGGGAAACGAAGTGTTTATAGGCACACTTCAATGTTTTTATTCTACCAACACATAAAGACAGACAAATGTTTTGGCACAAGAATAGTATATCTTTTCTAGATTGTTTTGGGTAGCCTGAAAAGGGCTGGGGTTTTTTTTTGGGGGGGGGGTCATGGCAATCTCTTATCGTCTACGATTGCGTCCCCGTCTGGCTGCAGGCTTTCCGACAGGAATAGGATCTGCTTCTGCGGAAGGAGAAGGATAACTCTTTAGTGTCCACTTGACAGTCCACAAAGCCTCTGTCTGGCTCCTGCTGTTGCTGTTGTTTCTGTTCTCTCTGCTTCTGAAGTCTGTTCTTCTCAGTCCATTCTTCTTGCAACTTCTTGATTTCGTCTTTAAACGCCTATTCTATCAGGTCTTGGGCCACTTTCAGCATCCTGACATTTTCAGTCTCATCAAGATTGGGTATCAGGTTTTGCCTGACACGATGTAAATTTACGCGGGCTTCGTTCCGCTTTGCTAGTCTTGAAGGCATCTTCATAGATTGATGAGTCAACAATGAATGGTCAGACTGAATGAATTAATGAATAAAGGATTTAAGTCGCATATGCAATCTGAGAGCTTTCGCGACTGGTTAATTCTCGAGAGTTGAGATTTTTAATTGGTCGGGATTGTAGGAATGGTGCCATTACAATCGCACGTTTATGTGCGACAGTCGCACTTCTTATTTATATGTCCGGTCGAGGCAAAGGAGGAGAGGGACCCAGGAGGGAGCCACGAAACAACACACAGGACACCACCACACACCCACAACCAGCCGCCCCGCACACAGAGGAGGGGGAAAACGCACCCTGGGACCTTCGAATTAATTTACGCATTGAAACACCAGGCCGCACTTGATTGATCAAATTTAGTCCCGTTATACTAGTGGACAGCCCTATCGCCAATAGTGTGTGAGTCACCTGTAAGTCCTAATGTATGAGTTTTAGAATTTCATTACTCTTGACTGCAGTAGTTGGAATTTTGGGTAGAGAGTGTACATTGTCGGTCTAAATAGGACCAATCAGGTGGGTGTAAGCCTTCCCATGTTTTTTAGTGTCCCGCCTCGCTAAGGGTAGGTGTTAATTTTGATGGTGGAGCCAAAGAATCTTCTTTGATTTGTTTGGATAGTGCTTTTATCGAAAGAGGCCTTCAATAACCAAAGGAAGTACCTGATGGAATAGGAAAAAACAAAGAGGCCTTCGCTTGTCCGGAAAAAGGGAGAGGATTTTGTAGTGGAAAATCTTGTGACAACACAGGCTTGTTGTTCGAAGGATTCCACCCAGGGGTTTGCTAGTTTGTTTTTCTAGCACCTGTTTTGGGTCCGTATTTGGCCTTCGCTTGTCCGGAAAAGGGAGAGGGCTTTGTAGTGGAAAATCTTATGACAACATAGGCTTGTTGTTCGAAGGATTCCACCCAGGTGTTTGCTAGTTTGTTTTCCCTAGCATCTGTTTTGAGTCCTTAATAGGCCTTAGCTTGTCCGAGGAAAATCGCCCGTAGCTGTTCAAGTTTGTCAGACAATAACACCTTCTTTCGAGATGAAATTGTCTCTCGAGTCAGCTTCTTTTCGCTTGTCCGGAAACCGTTCGCTTGTCCGAATAGGAAAGAAGGGGTCGCTCGCATGTCCGGTGAGTGGGTTGGGCTTGTAGTGGAGAATCTTTGAACAACACGGGCTTGTTGATCAAAGGATTCCACCCAGGTGTTTGCTAGTATGTTTTACCTAGCACCTGTTTTTGGCCCGTCAGAAAGGGGAGTGGGAAGGAAAGGGTTTTATTTCTTTTGTTTGAAAGCCGATGCCTTTGATGCTCTTGGTGTTTAGGTGGTCCATTTGGTTGTTGCTTTGGGCGTCGACTTTCATTGATTAGGGCCCTTTCCTGTTTTCCGTGCTCTCCTTTCTTCCTCCTTTGATTTTCTTCTTTCTTCCTCCTCTGTTCTGCTCCATCATCCAGCTTTTACCTCGTGCCTAATTAATTATCCCTCTCCAATTAATGTTTTGAATATATATTGTGCTCCTTTGAGGTGTTAGTATTTGGGATAGTCATGCTATATAGTAGGAGGTGAAAAAGGAGAGGGATAGCAATAGTATGTGAATATATATATATATATATATATATATATATATATATATATATATATATATATATATATATATATATATATATATATATATATATATATTCATGCTTAGGTATTAGGATTAGTTGTAAATTATATACATAGAGAAGAAGTGTGTGTGTGTTTTGACTGTGTGTGTTGAGACAGGTGCCCCTGCTGAGTATTCACGCCCCTGCAGGCATATCAAGGGCAACTATCCCGTGGTTAGGGTTTATATTGTATTATCCAAAACTGACTGACTGAATTTGGATTATCCTGGCGTGCGTACATATTATGCATGTGCCAGTAGTTCATGACCGCAAAGCGGCCTGATAAATAAGCCCAAGATCTTTCTCTAATAGGTCGTGGGAAAATAAGTCCGAAACGACCTACATAACTGGTGAGTTGACTTGGATACTGAAGGTTAAAAGTTCGAAACTTTTTAAATACATCAGCATACTCCTCAGTATATAGAGGAGTCTATGGTGGCATGCCCGCACATGCAGCATGTTATACCATGCACCCACATGCCAATCCGCCACAGCACCAGTTAGGGGCTATATACTTGAGTGGGAATAGACCCAACACGCACTCAAGAAATTTTACAGTCTGTAATGACAGCGTTCCAGGTGTCTACCAAAGCGATTTGTGACGCCAGTTGCTATTGGTCGGCAACTATGACGTCACAACGGGACACCTGTCTTCTAGACTGGTGAAAATCGTTCCACATCTCCGTCTAGGTACGGTGTGTCGAGTAAGGAAAAGGCGGCAAGGGTCTCAGCAATCCGGCGCGAAGCTATGGATGTCGTCACAGCCCTGAAAACTCCAGTCCGTACTTTTGTCAAATTCAGTCCAGTTGTACAAATGGACAGCCCTAATATCAATAATGTGTTAGCCACCTGTGCAATTAACCAAATGAAATAAGGCTATAAATTTCGTTGTTATTTTCACTCGAAATTGGAATTTTGTGTACAGAGTGTACAGATAGAAATTTCTAAAAGATACCAATCAGCAAAGTCAAAATGACTCGTGCATATTTTGTGTCACGCTTGAAAAACAAATAGGAAATTGTGATGGTGGAACCAAAGGATCAAATTCGGTATTTCAAATAGAGATATTATCAAAAACGGTTTTCAAGCCAAAAGGAAAACCGTATACTCATTCAGGTAATTTGAATGGTTTCTCGGCCTTTTTCATAACCGAGTCCATTTCGGGAGCCAAAACTGACTGACTGGATTATAGTCGCATATGCACAATGTGCTTCGCGACTGGTTATAGCCCTAGGCTGGGCCCTCGGAGGTGTGGGTATGGTGCCACCACTGCCTGTCAGAGCCCTAGGCTGGGCCCTTCGAGGTGTGAGTATTGTGCCCTCACGTCCTCCTGGGGGTTATGAGTATGGTGCCATCATAACCCCCTAGTTTGTTTTCAGTCCGTATACCCAGCAAGCCGACATGTCCGTAACGAGGCAAAGGCGGAAAGAGACCCGGAAAGGAGGCAGCGCAGAAACGGCCCGAAAGCCCCAGGGACAGCCACACAGGGAACACCAAGACCCGCAACCATGCGCCCCGACCTAACGGCGAGGTCGGGTTTAATGTCACATCTAGTCCAGTTATTCTAATGGACTTCCTTATACCAATGTTGTGTGAGCCACTCATTCAATTGGTAAAGCAATCGTTGAGTTTTAATTTTGGTGGATTGGGTATTATTGTTGAATTTGAATTTTGCGTACATAGTGTACTTATCCGTTTTCCGAAAGTTTGTATCAATCTGGGGAAGGTTTGCTCTTCCATTTTTATTATCTTAATTTGGTGACTGGTGATTATGCAGGTTTTGTTTTTGACGACGAGGCGGAATCGTAAGGATCACGTTTGTTTTGGTAGCGGGCCTTCATGAACCAAATTGAAGACCCTTGGTTTTTCCTTAACTTTAATTGAAATCCATATGAGCTGGGTACTGCAATATCTCCTTCTTGCGAGGAGTAATTGCAACTCGATATGGATGCGCTGTGTTTGTCCGATAGGGTTTTGTGGGGCAGCAGGTAGAGCTCCCTGGACTGCCCCTTGCCTTTTGAGTTTGTCCGTACCAGGGCACGCTATGCTTGTCCGGTGGGGTTGGGGATTTTGTGTGGCAGCAGGAAGGCCTACCTGGACTGCCACTTGCCTTTGTTATTGAACGCTCGCTTGTCCGGGTTCCGCTATGCTTGTCCGGAAAGATTGTCCGGGTGTACCATGCTTGTCCGGTGGGGTAGTGCCAAAACTGGAGACAGCCTGGCTTTATAGGGCTCAAGCGCGGACGCTATAGAAAACATACCTACCATTTTTGGGTAGGAACGCTATAGCTCATCTCATGGTGAGAGACAGAGAGAAGTCAAAGAGCATGTATAGTGATAAAAAAAATTTAAAACAAACCACCAACCATCCCTTTTTTAAATAACATTTTTATTTTACCGACAAACAACCAACACATAATATAACATCAACACATTTTTTCCTATAACATATTTTTTTGACAAGGTTGACAACGTTGTGAAGTCAAGTTACACTTCCGCTGATGGAGGTCATTTGGCCATTGAGGTACACTATGTTTCCTTGCTAAAGACAAAAGATATCCATAATGGTCACAAAACCATCCATCTACTTTTTCATCGTTTCTAGAAAAGTCACGATCAAAATAAGTCACTAAATGTTCTAAGGGATATCCAAGACTGCGTTGATGAAGAAAATAGACACAATATTGTCCACACAGCATGGAATCTGTGCCTTGTAATTTCACATTACTGAATCGTGTTGTCTGCGCATTTCTTCCCATAAAGTCGATGATGTTGTCTTCCAAAGGTGGTAATCCATACGAATCGAAATACTCCACACAACCATCTTTAGGGAAGTAGATGGCTACCCAGTGGGTTCCTGGGAGAAAAATGTCGTCCGTATTGCTGACATAAGCTTGATGGTCTTAAGGTTTGCGCACACGACAGGATTCCAAGTAGCGGTGTACGAACTGTTTTGAAAAAGTAATAAAGTTACCAGGTATCCATTTTTTTTTTTCGTTTCGCAGGTAATGATAAGTCATCAATTCAATCCTGACCTTTTGCTTCAAAATCTCAGTCAAGTAATCGTCTCTTTGCTTCGTTTCCGTACTCTGGGCCAAGAGAGATTCGATGCGTTGGATCTCTAGAGCAGTCAATGGAGGGAAAGAATGATCACGCAAGTCTTTATACCACTGACGCAACACTGCTTCTTCTGAGATGAGACCCAAGCGTCCTCCAGATACTCGTCCAAATTTTCTTCTTGACTCATCATTGGGTATCTATTGTGTTGAATTTGACTGGGATGATCGTTTTGACATTCATAGCAATCTTTCTTG
>JAECUM010022672.1:0-14652 GCA_016617855.1 Megalonaias nervosa | reverse complement strand
TTTTTTTTTTTTTTTTTTGTTTTGTTTTGATAAGTTATGTATTTTTTTTTTTTTTTTTAAGCACAGGATGAAATATATCCGGTCCAGCTTTTATATTAAGGGTAAATGGTGCCTGGGTGCCAGTGGCGTAAATGGCACCCAAAGGGCCAGAATACGAGGCCTGAGGGTTCTTGGGTGGGTGCTACTGCCCCCAATAATCAGCGCTGGGGATTGGGGGAGCGCTATTAGGACTAATTCAGTTCCCGTAGTAAACCTATGCAAACACCATGATATTAAAAATTCAATAACTTAAAATTTCTGAGTGCTCATGATCAAACCTATATTTATCAGTATAGATGAAACCTGCATGTCACCTTCTGTATAGAGGAAAGAATATGAGCCACGGCATTTTCTGGACCTGCATGTGTTTTAAACATGTGCTTTCAATTCTGCACCAAAGAGTCAGGTGCTAATTTTAGTAATGAGTGTCCCAAGCTCAAGACTGTTAAAGGACTGAAATTCCATCAATAAAACAATGTCTCTATTTCTTTTCACTTACAACTAGGATAAGCTCTCAAAAGATTCTTTTTCCTAAAACATAACTTACATTATCAACCAATCCTGGCCAACCAAACCCATATATACTCTATTTTATGTTCACCTTTTTCCAGGATGTTTCCCCTTTTTTCCCATATAATTAGTACTGTGTGTCCACCCCTCCTTCAGGGCTGAGGGTGAAGCCCTGGCCACCAATGACTTTCCTGCAATATAATGCCACTTGGTGGCTTTTCCTGCTATATCAGCTGTTTTGGTGCCCTAAGACCTCTGGCGCCTGGTGCAATTTGGTGCAATTGCCTCATATCCCCCCCCCCCCAGTTAAGTTCACAACTGTGTCCGTTAATAACTTAGGAAAACAAAACATCCTCTGTTTATATATGCTATAGTGTGAGAGAAATAATAAAGAGTTCAATAACATTTGCTTAATCTAGTGTTAAATATAGCCGTTTAGTAAACTCACAACCCTGGTTGAAGTCCATTAATATGTTTTTTCTTTTTTTTTCTTTCTTATTTTTATACTTTTGTCTGTGTTGATTTACTTTGAAACAGGTAGGGACTTTTTATGCTACTACATATATTTTTCTGTGCGAATGAACACAAAACACAGTACAAAAAATATAAAAACAATAGGTGACCCAATGACATTATCACACGGTATACAGAAAGAAATCACTTCTAGCATTAATTTTATTATTTTTTATTATAGCTTGTACAGCATTAGCTGTGACGTGATGCAGCATTTGCCTATTCTAGCTGAATAGTTTAGATTTTCTTGTTTCTTGCTCAGTGGTTGTGTCATATCTGTTTTGTACATATGTGTCAATTTATAATTTCATATAAATAATAAACACACACACACACACACACACACACACACACACACACACACACGCACACGTGTGTGTGTGTGTGTGTGTGTGTGTGTGTGTGTGTGTGTGTGTGTGTGTGTGTGTGTGTTCCTTGTAGGAAGTAATGCGCAAATAGTAATTGCAGCTCCTAATCAGCATACCATGTACTTATTAACCACTTCAATATGGTTTACTATTGGATGAATACAAATATAATGGACTTGTATATAGCATGAGTATCATAATATCTTTTTCCATAATCTTTCAAGGCCATTATAAAAAAAGATTAAAAATACTACCATTTAAAAACTTTTACTAAAAACAAAGCTTGTTCTACTATACTAAGGACTTAGATTTGAATAACCAGTTGAAAATTTATGCCATTCAATGATAATATAACACTGTTTTAACTATTTACAAGAATCAAAGGCATAATTGATTCAAATACATTATTAGTTAATGCACTGCATTGTGGTGGATTAAATAATATTGTCCAATGACATTTTTTTTAAAAAAATTTGGATGATACTGACACAGTGTTAAAAGTAGAAAACAAATTTTGGAGAAGACAGAAATACAAGGTTAATGGTTCAAAAAAAGCTAGGTAATAACATAATGGTAATAATATAATGGTAATAATATAATAAATCCAGCTGATATAAGGTTCAATAAGATTCAGTCAGCAAATATGGAACTTTACAGATTACTGAAGTGGCTGTGAATGTATTGTAAGATGAATATAGAGAAGGAGCAGCATAATATTTCATTTTCTTGCGTTAGACAAGACATTCCTGAGAGATTTAATCAACTCGAGATGGAATATTATTTAATAGAGAAGTAATTTAACTTGCTGAAAAATCAGTCTCCACAGTGCATTTAGAAGAGATGGCAATAGTAATCACGCTATATAAATACTATCATTGCAAACACTAGAGCTATTATTTCAGGAAGTACAAGTCTTACAAACCAATTGAATAGTCCAGGTAAAGTCCAGATAAATAGTATGAATACAGACTAATCACAAATCATTTAAATGCAGAGAAGGGAAAACACTTTAGAGGACATTTCAGATAACCTTAAAGACAAGTTAGAAAGGTTGGCACAAGAGAAGAAAAGAATCCATTTTGAAATGGAATCATGGGAAGAGTACATGTGGTCCATAGAAATTTTTGTGATTCTTGTTTTGTTTTATAAGAGAAGTGCTTACAAGTTGCCAAGTAATCAGTCCGTTAATTCAAATGGTACCTTTATATTTTACATGTCATTTTGTAAATAAGTTTACAAAGAATCTATAATCGTACACACCCCATATTTAAATTATCCTGCCATAATTAGTTAAGAAAAGTTAAATAAAAATAATTTATACCATACTGGATGTTATTAAGAAAATATACCATCAATCTACAGACTGTACACCCTGGAAAAACAAAATTAAATATATGTAATATTGTTACAGTTACATAAGCTGCATTTACAACAGTTGTTACGGTTAAGATTACTTCAGTATTCTTAAACATACACCTTAGCCAAATATGTTTGTGGCCAATGATAGAACATGGTAGTTTAAAAAATTAGACTAAAAATTTAATAACATTAAAACAATTTTTAGAATTTTATTTTATTTTTTTAATTATTTTTATTTTATTCTATACAAACACTGAGCTGACCTGAATAGAATCCAACCGTTATTAACTAGTGATACTACAGCGACAGTGCCAAACCTGGCATCATTATGAGCATGTTCATTTTTTACCATGCTGTATTTCTAAAAATGCTTTGTTCGATTAAATATAGACACCTCTTACAACAGTGTGTTGTCCATCTGTATACATATTCAATTTTCTAGGAAGGTATTCAATGCTTTTATATTTGCGGCTATTAGTGTTCTTCATACTTTCAGCATGCATCACTTTAAATACAGTGAAACTATTTGTGTCATATATATATATATATGTAACATGACCATAAATTTTTCTGTAATTTTTTTTATTGTTAATCCTCATAAGTTATACAGTGCTTTGAAATTGTTTAAGGATTTGTTGTAATAATTATTATTTTTATTATTCTGTTATTCAGTGTCAGGTCAATAAAATTATAGCATATATTAAGCCACACTTACCATCATTTTTATATGTGTTGAGTCCAATTTTAACTATTATTACTAAAATAAGAGTCATCATCCAATTTGTATAATTTATTAGTTTCATTGACATCATATTCAATTTCATTTCATGTACCTATCCTTTAAGGCTGTTTGGTGTTTTTGGAACAACAAATATTTTTTTTTTTTTTTCTTTTATCAGTAAATATCCAATCTGTGTAATTTATTAGGTTCATTGACATCATATTCAATTTCATTTCTTGTACCTATCTTTGTAAGGCCGTTTGGTGTTCTAGGAACAACAAATGCTTTTTTTTTTTTCTTTTATCAATAAAGCTCTATCCAAGCGTTAATACATGTTCATTAAGTTAAAAAAAAGTCATCTTTTTCAACAACTGTTAATGCTAATGGCATAGCTAAATTTTACTAGCTTGCAATGCTGTTCGACCCGTGGTCCATTACTGTATCGTACTTTTATTTGTGGGGCTTCAGGTAATGATGGAGTTGGTAGGCGTTATGGTTGGCTGTAATGCTTGTATGATTTGTAATTTCGATAGTGATAAAACTATATACGGGTCCTTAGTTGTCTCAACAAGCACGTCATGAAATTCATTACACGAACAGTCGGCGGCACACCAAGGCCAATGGATGTTTCAGAGACCATGCTTGTCAATACCATGAAATATCATCAGCATGTTGCATTTTTCACGGATTACGTTTCTAGGCACGTGTGCCTTTCTAGGCATATATTTGAGTTAAATAAATCATGTCTCTGTTTTTATGTCGACCTTGTGAAAATATTTCCGCAGGGCTGATTTGATTGCCAAGCATTACATCGTTGGCTAAACAAGAGCTGTGGCAAATTTATCTACCAGTGCCAAGAAAAATTTAACGTGGTTGATTTGTTGTCTAAAACCAAATGAGGTTCATCAGGATGATCTCAGTTTTTCCTCATGATCATGTTTGATTGCGCACATACAAATACCCATTATCCATAATCAGTGTTCCAAGCAGGTATAAAGAAGCGGGGCCGTTGATGTGAAAAGATTCAGCAAGTGTTGCAGATGCATTAAAACGTTTACCATTAACATGGCCATGATTATTGCTATTGGATCCTGGTAAAGAATTTCTTGTATCTGTTACTGTGCTGCTTGAGACAAACTGTATGTGGGTTCGTGTTGGACATGTTAATATACATCATGATCAGGCTATCGTAGAACGATTAAATCATACACCTGCAGAATGGTTATTCAGACATCGATATGCACATGAATTATTAATGAGATCTTGGATGCAGAGGTGCCTCAAGTGCTAGCTCTCGGATCACAGAGCAATCTCATAGATGGGTAGCAAAACTTCCATTAGTCTGAATAATGAAATAGCACATTTAATTGGTTTCAATCCAGCTAAAGTGATTTGACAAAAGACTGTAACGGTTACTCAGAAACTGATTTCACAGCCAATGCCGGTGGAGCCACGCTGTAATAATTTTGTTCGGTCAGGCCCGACCCGAGGATGTGAGAGGCCCAAGGCAGCATGCAGGGCCCAAGGCAGCAAGCGATGAGCGCGGGGCCCCAAGCAAAAAAATTGCATTACGGAGAAGCGCGGGGCCCAAGGCGGTTGCCTCGTACGCCTTGTGCTAGGGCCGGGCCTGTGTTCGGTATCAGTATGCATCGGGAGAGTTAGAATGTGGACAACGCCGTGGTACTGACCTGGTGTGGTACGTCGATGAATTTACAGTGTTGGAATGGACCGATATTCCAAGACAACCAACACCTTGCTGTTTGACACCGTCACTGGGTGGACCACAGCCAAAGGGTCTTCGTCCACCAAGTTGAGCATTTGTGTGCGAGGAATTACAAGTTGTTCCAGCGAATACGAAACTGCCACTATGACTGATTCTAACATGTTAATAGATCACTTTGCGATTCACAATGTGCGTCAATCATAAGGTGGTTCACAACTGCATAATGGCCAAACATGCAGACCGTAATACCATCGGGAAGTATCCATTATTTGGTATCTAGTGGGGAAAAACTCACCTTGGTATATTAGTATGCACCCATGTATCACATTTGTAGTGTGTGCAAACTTATGTTGCTCACTAAAACATTCTACATACTTATCATGTCTGAGATCATTTTGCACAATAACCCATGTAACATCTTTTGTGTTTTTAATGTTCTTGCCAGTAACGACCACAATAGAGAGCATTTTACTGTATGTCAGAGCCCCACATATTCTTTGATTGGTTTAAATGATCATTCATCTTCAAATGTACTGTCGTTACTAAACAAAGAGCGTTCATTTGGATAATCACTTTTATCAGATTCATATACAAAACTTGGTTCAACTATATCTGCGTACACATCATTTGTTGTGATGTGCATCAAAAGTGAGCCTGTATCCGTGTATCATTTTAGCATGATCCTAGTTAAACGAGTACCATTGTGAATCTACAGTGTTGTAATTTTATATCCATCCTTATCTGATGACTTTCTATTAAGTGGCATAATTAAATGATCGCTAAGAAAAATATCCGCTTTAACTCCAGGTACCAGATTGTTTTAACACCCGTAAGACTCCAGGAATCTTATTTAATAACAGTTGCCGAGTATCTTTACCTGATTTGTGTGTGTGTGTGTGTGTGTGTGTGTGTGTGTGTGTGTGTGTGTGTGTGTGCAGGGCCGGATTAAGGCCTTTGGAGGCCCTGGGCACAGCTAACATAGGGGCCCATAGCTATCCTGCCTTGTCCATAGATATGGTTACAGTACTGTTAACAACACTGCCTGTGAAATCAGACAATAATACACGGGGCCTATTGAGCCTCGGGGGCCCTGCCTGTGAAATCAAATGATAATATACAGGGCCACTTGAGCCTCTCGGGCCCTGGGCACGTTGCCCACTTTGTCCTATGGATAATCTGGCCCTGTGTGTGTGTGGGATAATTACTGCGTGATTTACTAATTCACCACTGCGTTTTTGCAACTTAAATTCAGGTACTTGCAATCGCTCTACTTTTTTGCGAACTACTTTTTTGCGAACTACTTTTTTGCGAACATATTCAGCAGCTTCATAGCAGATGCAATGGGATGGCGGTTTTGTTCAGCCTCAACACCAATAGAGTGGTTTTGTGCATCCTCAAACATACATAATAATAAAAGCATGTCGGCTTTTCTTGTACTTCTTGTTATTCATATATATTACTCTCATGTGCAAATTATTTTAGTGGTTATACGGTTGTTGTATTAGCATCCATTGTTGTATTAACAACAGATGATGGATTATCTGAGACAGCAAGTTTATCCAGCGCAACTATGGGTCTCGATAATTCGAGTTTCAGCTTTACAACTACAGCTTGACATTCGTATTCCATGCTGTGGTTACGACTACGGCTTGACATTCGTATTCCATGCTGTGGTGCTGTTTGTTTTAGCTGATCCTCTGTCGGCATGCATATATACGGAAATCATTCTCTGATTGAAACGTCCCTCAATAACTAGCATTATTTTTATTTTTTATTTTACCAAGATCAGAAACTGCAATCGTTTCAATCATAGCTATTATTTCATTTATTTCTGTGTCTGTTTCAACAGTGTCAAGGTGTTCGTGCAGTTACAGGTGTTTGTGTAATCATGTGTGTTGGTGTAATCACAGATATTTGGACCAGTCTTTGAATACGCGCGCGATAATGTTCACGACGAGCTCCGCATAGCCGACAAAGTTTATTACGTTGTATAACTCTAGGGACACATTTAAGGCATGGCCGAGCGTCTATGCCAACTCGATACGCGAACAAATGTTATTTACAGTATCTATAATGGCAGAGTTTGCCTTATAGTTAATATTTTCCCATGCATACGCCTTTGCATTTATTGCATTCCAATACCATTGAACTTTTTATGTGTTTAAAGGTTTATCAAATTGGGAGCAAACAAAGTAGATTTACACGTCTATCAACAAATGTTAAAAATAATGAAATATACAAAACAAAGAAAAGTAATAAGCTGTATAAATTGTTTTAGTTAACATCTCATAATATATATATATATATATATATATATATATATATATATATATATATATATATATATATATATATATATACCCACGATTACCTTATCTTAAACTTTAAAAAAAAACCCCAGTACGTTTCGTAAAATTCAACAAATAATTTAATTCTTTATTTTATTAGATGCAACTTCACAGTACTCTATATTAAATCTAAAATAATCTTAAAAGTTATATCATAAGTCTAAATGTCGAATAGTCTCGAACGTGATGGTGTACCAGTAGCCTTGAATAGTTTGATGTATCACAATCTTTATGTATCACAATAATGTAAGACAGTGTGTTTTTAACTGAATTTACAATACTCCCAACATAGCGTTTTATTGCAAAAGTTAATGAGCACTTTGTAATACCAATGAATTATTTGAATAAATAGTTCCTATAAAATTATAGACCACTCCGGTGGCCTAGTGGTTAGAGCGTCCGCCTCTGGTGCGGAATGTCGTCGGTTCGATCCCCGGCCGAGTCATACCAAAGACTTACAAAAATGGTACTAACAGCTGCCTCGCTTGGCGCTCAGCACTAAGAGATTAGTGTTAGGACTGGTCGGCCTCTTGTCAGGATAATGTGACTCGGTGGGACGTCATGCTACATGTCTGCGGCATGATGCACCAGTGCTAGACATCACTATAAACTGCTACATTGCAGACATCGTTGTGATATGGCTGAAAAATTATTAAAGCTACGTTAAAAATCCAAATCACACACACTCCTATAAAATTTTAACTGAACACATCAGTTGATTCATCTAAGACTTATGTTAAAATGTGAATGAAGAACTATTTATTTCTCCCTTGACAAAAATGTTTATCTTTAAATCTGAGTAATCTACATACAATTAAAATAACATATTAAAAAAGTAATATTATAACCAATAAAATCTAGGATAAATACGTTCACAAATCATATTAATCCCCTGTAGAATGCATTAAAACATCATTCTTACATGAATCAAACACAAAAAGCCTCATTAAAACACCCATTTACACGCGTTCATCAATCCCTTCTAAAATAAAATATAATATTCTACCAAACTAGTTGTCTTATGGCCCTTTTTAAAACATATAAACATAATACATAGCGTGTTATATTATGATGCATTTTAAACAGTACATTCTTTAAAACATGTACGTATACACAATATACTAGTATTAAATTGGCGGCTTATTGCCTTTTTCCCAAAAAGTTTAAATTATTACGTGATTGTTAATCTATTCCATTTTTCCCTACAAAGCATGATAAACTACAATCTGTTTATCTGATAACATTTATAAAAAGCAAATATACTTCACAATATTATTTAATAATATTCATTTTTCAAAATAAAAGTATAATGCGCTACATAACTTGTCTTAAACACAAACAAGCGTCATTCTTTGGACCATCCCAGGTATAACAACTTCATTCCTAAGCTTCTTTACTACCCTCATATATGCGTTAATTTTAAACATCAATGGGGATGAATCCTTTTCGACCTCAAAAGTGGCAGTCTGTGGCTTCCTGAAAGGCATTGTTATCATCTCAATCTATTAAAGTCTGATCCAGAAAATGAAGCTCCTCTTTAATTTCCACGTTCTAACGCTCAAGGCAGAGGATAAAAGTGCCAGCTATATATTTGCCACGGTATAAAATTAACTTCCTGGAGATTCCGTCGTTGGGGACAAATATGTGACAGCTTTCAGCTTCCATCTAGATCGCCTTTAGGGCTTTCCACTTGCAAGTTTAGTACTTAAAACACTGCATAAAAACGGTATATATTGACAGAAAGTACATCTGGCGGCGTCGGTTCTCAAAGGCTAGGATGCTTTTGTCTGCTGCAGGTGTTGTAACACATGTAATTTTACGCCTATGCAGAGGAAATCTTTCGTATTGGTTTGCATCGGACCGGCCCAGCTGAAGAACTGCAGGGATGAGCGGCAGACGTGCTTTTTGTTTTATTGCTTCTGTTCTTGTATACCCGACGGTTGAAGTTTTTAGCCCAGATATACTGAATATTTTAACCTTCGTTGAGTAGTACGAGTCTACCAAATGATGCCTCGCATTATGCAACTCGCTGATGCGTAGTGGGTAGATGGCGTTTTCAACCAAATATACTAACTGTTACAGTTTTATTATGGCGCTCAAATTTGTCAGTGCCACTAACCTTCACAGGAAAGTCAAAGACTGTAAAGTCAAGCTTACCCAAATGACGGCGGTACACGCATGGCTGATCATCATTTCTATCGTTTGCCTGGTAAAGCATTGGCAAAATGGCGTATTGAAAGGAGCAGTTGTCACTGTTTTGCACGGCAACAACGGACAATGGTAGTATGCTCTTCCCTGCTTGAATGTTGGAATGATCGTGGAATGGTACTCCAACACACCGACCTCAAACATTTTATAGCTATCAAATACCTATCCAGGCCCATCGCATGTGTATTTTTCAGCGTGGGGCTGCATGGTCGCATTAGTTTCGGCAACCAGCTGTTCAGTCTCATCAGTGCGCAGGATGGCGGTGGCAGAGTTCCGGAAATAAGCTGTCACGTTAATGCTGACTGTTAACCCAGTGTATTTTGTAGGACTGGTAAAGCTTTCTGGTGCCGTAAGCCCAAAGTTAAACTCCAAGCCATCCAGTTCCCTACGTTCATTGGAGATCACATCTTTTACTTTGTGCGCCATATCATTGGGAAATGTCAAAGCGTTAACTTCGAGCTTGTCATTTTCTGACACATTAGCGCGATAGTCTTTTATAATCACATTTTATTTCGTCCTCCTGATTATACAAAGGCTTGTAATTTCCTTCACCCTTGAGCTGGCTGAACTATAACAAGACGCATATCTAAGTAATCATCGGCTGTAGCATGATCCTCCTGCTGTACGTTTCTCAGTGTCAGCACAGGAGTCTGAATCAAAAACGCCTAGCGTTCAGTGTGGTTGGGACTGGTCATGGGCGTCCCCACATAGGGGCAAAGGGGCACTTACCCCCACCCCCTGGTTTCACCTCTAAACACGTGGCCTACATCCGTAAAATTGTAGCTGACCACTATTATATATTCACCCCACCCCCCCCAAAAAAAAAATTCTGCAGGGGCCCCTGAAACTGGTTGTGAAGTTTGAACAGGAGGTTTAATACTCGCCCTTATGTTTCTGGGAGCTGGAACTGGCTGTTGGACCGAAAATGTCTGCACAGCCTTGTGACTTGCATTCCACTGAGCTGGAACCTGTTTATAAGCACTGCTCGCCAGTAGCGCATCTAGCTCATCATCATATTCTCTTTTGGTTTTTTGCCCTCTGCAAGGCAACCCATTTAAGAGTGCGAATATAAAAATTTTTTGTACGTAGCCAATTAGCCAGCTTTTCTTTTTGACCCCCTCCCCCCCAAAATAAAGTAATAATCAATACCGTTATTAAACTTAACAATGATATTGGCATATAACCGTTAAACCACGTTGTCATGTAGCCCATGAACTAGATATCTGTAACTGAAAATCTGTAGTGGTTTTGAACTCAGCCGTGCAAAACTGTGTACATGCCCTGTTCTCTATTTGTTTTAGTTTTCTTGTAATGTCACCATAACGTGGATAAATTCCATTATCAATCCAAACACCCACGGCGCATTTCCCTGATACCTTTATTTGGCACTCTCGCTTGCCCATTCCTGCCTGTATAGGACAATATACAGATATGAATCTCCCCCTCCCCCCCCCCCAATTTGTGCTTTCCAGTTTTAACTAAGAACGATTATTTTCCGTTGTCTTTGATTGCTTCTTGACAATTGTCAAGATTATGTATGATTAGAACACCCAACCACCCATATATATATATATATATATATATATATATATATATATATATATATATATATATATATATATATATATATATATATATAATTTCCATTTAACCGATTGGCCGTCAGCAAGTATTTACATATACATTTGTTACCAACATTGATGGTGAGATAAATTCTGTATAACACGTGATTTTTCATATTATCAGCATGACACACCATGCTGGTTTATACCTAGTGACAAATATCAGTGTTGCATGACCCTTGTGTAATCGTCATGCTTGATAGGTTGCTATGCTAGAGCCTGTGTAGCGGTCACGTGTACCTAGATTAACTTGTCAGAACTCGGGCCTTACCATCATCTAACCTCAGCCATCCGTCAGTCATTTTACCCTAAAAGACCTCTGCCATCCGTCAGTCATTTTACCCTAACAAAAGGTGAGTCCATTAATCCATCATAATTTTGTTAATATGTATTCTTCTCTATTGGGCAACATGCAAATTTTGAAAGAAACCCTTCACTGTATATTAAAATTTCGTGCCGAAATGACACACGTTTCATAGGATGCAACCAAAAGTAGTAAATGAATATATATTGCATTTTAAAACTTTTCTCAGGAAATAAGGGTAAAATATACGAGAAATTTTGTCTTGGGCGTCGTCGCATAACTATGTTGTTTTTATTGTAGTTGTTGGAGGGTTTAACGCCATTTTTCAGGACAAGATAGGCTATACATGGCGGCCAGTATAACTGGTGGAGGAAGAACCCGGGAAAACCCCGGAAGGAACCACCGGCCCACGAGAAGCTACTGGCAAGATTTCTCACATGCCCACATTGGCCGAACCCGAGACTCGAACCCACGCTGACAGAGGTGAGATGGCAGTGATTCGTAACGGCGAGCTCTTTAGGCCACTCGGCCTCTCGGAGGCCCCGCTTAACTATGTACACCATTAGGTTAAGTAGCAAAACAGAAAGATAAAATATTCAGATATGTGATCTGTCGGAAATCGAGTAAGTGCTAAAGTGCAAAAAGTGTGTGTGTGTGTGTGTGTGTGTGTGTGTGTGAGAGAGAGAGAGAGAGAGAGAGAGAGAGAAAGAGAGATTCGGTAGCCAAGGTTCCGATAACCCTATCTACGTAGGGTTATCTGAACCTTGGCTAGCGAAGATGAGAGAGAGAGAGAGAGAGAGAGAGAGAGAGAGAGAGAGATGTCCTAGTGTTGAAATGTTTTAACAAATTAATCTCTCATACGAGTGGGAAAGTTTTGAAAATAGGACGCGTTATTTCTTTATCGTTGTTATTATTATATCAAATATTAGTTCAGTTATTTTTCAGTCATGTTTAATGAGGACATTCGTGAGCGCTGGCAGTCCATATATTGAATATTTCTTCTGTGAACGTTAGCAATAGTTTTAAGGCAAGTGGTGGTATTTATGCTTTTTGTGCGTTATTTTCCCCCTCACATTCTGCACTCCACACATTGCTAGATTTTTGGAGCATGCGTCTTCTCCACAATCAGTAACTATGGAGTATGATAACTAGTGTGTATGTATGTCTGTTGTCTATACATTGAACAGCTTGAAACTATACGGTACTGTCTTCGTGTGTGCTGATGTATTCCACATACGGCAGGATGTAGCGAAGGCGCATTTCAGTTGGGTCCGTTACGGTAACAGACCGCTCAGCATGGGTAAACACGGGCTTACTTAGTCGTGACGTGGATGTTTGATATTGACCGACTGCATTTGGTTTAAGTGAAGCAACAATAAAATTTGAACCTCTGCTTCCATTAAGTACATACTATCATTGGTTTGTATTACAACGAATTTAATTATATCCATTTCATCCACTGACAAAACAGAACCTCGTTATGAAAGAAAATAATATCCTGGTTGGAATGAACATCCCTCAGGCGAAGATTAAGGTTCGGCCTCCTCATGTATAGCATGTGCCGCTTTAATAAAAATCTAAGTTATTTACGCTAGTGAACCAAACTGAACTGGTTTGAAGCAAACGTGACGTCCACTGTAGAATAGTCCCACTAACGATACATGTTCGAACTTTATCAGAGCAAAGAAGGAACGACTGCTCATTACTTCAGTGTTGGAAATATAGTCTACAAGAGAGCACGAATAGCAAGGTAAGTGATATAGGTAGACAGTAGATAATAAGAACTGGAGGTAGGTTTGTGTGGTCATGATCAAGACGTTAACTGATATTGATTAGGGATATGTACATGCCTTTGTACAAGGTGCGACACAAGGAAATGAATATGAACATGCACCAATACTACTGGGGACGCCGCAAAACAGGAAACTGAATGTGGCTAGCTACACAACAGGGAGTCGCCACGATACGTTGAGGTTCCCATTGAACATACTTCATGTACGGGAAAATTCTGATTTTTTGGTCCAGTTTTATTTTAAAGAGTTCCTACCTCTTAAATTGAATGCGATAAAACAGCGATTTCAGTTGAAGGGAGAAAACAAGCAAATTTAAATGTGCAACAAACAACTTAGGTGTATGGTCCTTACAAGAAGATGGTTTGGGTTTCTTTATAGGTGGTTTTAATGCCAGTTTGTACAGCACGTGATAGGCTATACAAAGTAGACAGTAAAACGGAAGTGGGTGGGGTAGAACCCGAGGAAAACCTGTTGAAGAACTACCGACCCAGCGAAAGCTACTGGTAAACTTTCTCTGTGAGAATGGCCCCCAATTGGCCGAGCTCGATTTTCCAACCCACGCGGACATAAGTCGGATGGCAGTGATATTCAAAGGCGAGCGCCTCAAACGACTGGCCCACCCGATTCCTTCCTTACTAGAGAATGCATACAAAATGAACTTGCTAGCACACACACACACACACACACACACACACACACACACACACACACATATATATATATATATATACACACACACACACACACACACACACACACGATGAAAGGGGCTTGGAGTTATTAAACCAGTTACAAACCATTCTGCGATAACACAATGTTTAAAAAAAATAAAATACTATTTACACGAATCGAATGTATAATTGATATAATTGCATCATCAGGTAGTACATACCATTGTGGCGGAATAATTCCTGGAATCCAATGATTTTTTATTTCCTTATAGATTTAGATTACACGGATATATTACTAAAAGGATAGAGATTGTTGAAAAAAAAAAGACTAGGTAATACCATTACAAATACAGAATATACTGTAATTGAACCATATATGGTAGAAGGAGTACATACATAACTTTCTGGGTTAATGGAGACACTGCGAAGTATTTTAAGAGAGATGAAAAAGGATAATATTCACCTTTTGGGGC